>JAODAL010012074.1:0-96985 GCA_025379985.1 Phyllomedusa bahiana | reverse complement strand
TTAAGCCAAACCCCCTGCACTGTAGATACAGAAAACATAGTATTATACTAAAACCCACTCATTCTATAATAAAAATTTTTTATTAAAACTTTTTATTTTAAAAAAATTTTCTATAATTTCTATAAACACCCATTCTATACTAAAAACCTGCTTTTATATCATTCAATACATATAAAAAGTGATTTATAAGATTAAACACATGGAAAATGCTGTTAGCTCCCTCTGTTGGGCTTCCTCTGAAACACATGTGAAATGCTGTTAGCTCCCTCTATTGGGCTTCTTCTGAAACACATGTAAAATGCTGTTAGCTCCCTCTATTGGGCTTCTTCTGAAACACATGTAAAATGCTGTTAGCGCCCTCTATTGGTCTACCTCTGAAACACATGTAAAATGCTGTTTGCTCCCTCTATTGGGCTTCATCTGCAGCACATGTAAAATGCTGTTTGCTCCTTCTATTGGGCTTCCTCTGAAACTGATGTAAAATGCTGTTAGCTCCCTCTATTTGGCTTTCTCTGAAACACATGTAAAATGCTGTTAGCTCCCTCTATTGGGTTTCTTCTGAAACACATGTAAAATGCTGTTAGCTCCCTCTATTGGGCTTCCTCTGAAACACATGTTAAATGCTGTTAGCTCCCTCTATTGGTTTTCTTCTGAAACACATGTAAAATGCTGTTAGCTCCCTATATTGGGCTTCCTCTGAAACACATGTAAAATGCTGTTAGCTCCCTCTATTGGGCTTCCTCTGCAGCACATGGAAAATGCTGTTAGCTACCCCTATTGGGCTTCCTCTTACACTACAACCTAACCACTTTCCACTGTAAGGGAAAATGTAGGTCATTAGGTTACTAAAGTTCAAACAGTTCTTCTAGATCAAATGAGACCTCTAGGGGCCGATTTAGTGTATTACACTAAAGATTCTACCTTTTCAAACTACAAGCTTTGTGGATGGTATCATATGTGAATAGTCTCAAGTTCTTGCCTGCATTTTATCTAGTGGATATTGTGTATATATATTGAAAAAAAAATATCTGAAAAACGCATCCAAAAAAGCTTCTGCAGCTGCGTTTTTGAATATGTTTTTTGGATGCAGTTTCTCTTCTGGTAAAAAACAGATCAAAAACCGAATACAAAACGTTGTACATACTGCAGTGCTGCTACATTCATTGTTACAGTCAAAATCCACATTGCAGTGTTGGAAGATGGGACATTGTATCTGATGTGGGATAGTACCCAAAGTAAACCCAAAATTGCCAACTTATGTGAGATAGATCTCGGTATTAACCAGTCCACTCCTCTGTCACTCCCCTACTCCTCTGCCCTCTCCTCTGTCCTCTCCAAGCACCTTAGTTTCCTCCAGACTCCCCTAACCTCTACAGACTCCTCTGTCCCCTCTAGACACCTCTGCTATTCCTCCAGATAACTTTGTCCCCTCCAAACACTTTGGTTCCCTCCAGATGTCTCTGTCCCCTCCAGACTTTTCAGTTCCTCTCTATCCCCGCAAATACCTTGGTTCCCTTCAAGCTCCAGGGTCCTTTCCAGACTCCCCTGTCGCCTCCGAACTTCCTTGTTCCTCTCAAGACTTCTCTGTCTTCTCTAAACACCTTGGTTCCCTCCAAACACCTTGATACCCTACAGACTCTCCTGTCCACTACAGACTGCTCTGTCCCTTAAAGACTTCTCTGTCCCCTCCAAACACCTTAGTCCCCTTAAGACTCCCCTATTCCCTATGGAATCCTTTGTCCCCTCCAGACAGCTCTGTCCCCTCCAGACACTTATGCACAGGGCCGGACTGGGAATAAAAATCAGCCCTGGCCCAGAGCCCCCAGCAGCCCACATACAAAATCCGCTTACAAAATGTCCCTTGTTCTCGCACCTCGCCACTTTCTAAAATAAACTGCACTATAAAGCTGCTTTCACACGGAGCATTTTTGGTGCATTTATGTGTTTTTGGTGCGTTTTTGTGCAGAAAGGCAGAGCAGTTAATGCTGAACATTTCTGCACGAAAAATGCATCAAAAAATGCACCAAAACTGCTCTGTGTGAAAGCCCCCTAAACACAAGCAAGAAAGAAACAGTGGTGCAGAGAAACCCCTCGTCACAGAGTCAAAGGGGTGCACTTGCTTTACAATCAGGACAAGTCCACACTGGGCACTACATAAGCACCAGCATAACCTACAACCTATCACATTTCCCCCAGTAGTCAGGTCACCATCACATGAATACAGCACTGATTCATCACAGAAGTAAAATGACCCCTGACAGCAGGGACTCACAGGAGACGTCATCTCTGATGGGAGTTGTTCTCTTCTCCTTTTCTTCTTTCTCTGTCCCAAACCTCCATGATGTCTTCCCTGATGAGTCGTTCCCTTCCATTTCTTTCTCTGTCCGGTACAGCATGCAGTGTCTTCATCTCCCGTTCACTACTCGTCCCTGTAGAATTTACCATAAATACATCTTAGACCCCTCTCTTTTCCCAGCACTTTCCTTTTCAATTCCCAACTATGTACAAATCTCATCCATAGAGCCCCAAATAGTAATTGTGCCACCTTTTGTGCCCTACACAGTAATTTTACCCCAAACATCGTATGTTAGACTCTAAAAATTAGAAATTAAAAAATGTCAGATAATTGGCATGTAAATAGGTAGACCCCCATTGGGTGGGTTTAAAACAGGGCCTTCTCCATTATTTGGTAGGTAGCAGGGGCGTGCTAGGGTCCCAAAACACCCGGGGCCCAGGCCCTTGTGTTACGTTTTGCTCAGGGAAAGGCGGGGGTTCACACGCACTTTTCACATGAAACTACAGATTTATTTTAAGAAAAAAAACTATGGCCCGCGGGGTCCTTGAAGCTCTCACGATATTTATTCTTCCAGAACGGGGAATCCTAGCTTTCATTTGAAAAGCAAATGAATTCCCTTTAATGTGGGGCCCCGTCGTCGGGGTAATTTAAGCGCAATTACCCCCCAAAAGTAGGAAAAAACCCTTATGTTATGTGAAACATCCCACCCTTTTTTTTGGGGAAATTAACTGTGCTGAATGCCCCCCCAAAGTGCACCATGCAAATACTGGTAACATCATAGTGGTTGACAGTGAGGCTGTGATTGGGCTTTTTTCCCCTGTACACGGGAACCCGCCTGAAAAAAAATAAGTGCCCTCCCGCTTCTTTCGGGGGGGGGGAAAGGGGAAAATGGGGGGCGGGGCCGGGCGCTGCTAAAATTACAAGCTGTGAACCCCCTTTATTTTCCAACAGCGGGCCGTAAACTGGTTAATACCAAAACACCAGTACGCTGTGTGTTTTGGGGAAAGTTTTTTCCGCTGTTCAGCAGTATTTTCAAAGCCGGGGGGGGGGCCCTTTCCCTCCACTATCGGGCACCAAAAAAGAAGGGGCCCTTGTCTTTTTCTATCCCCCAGTGTACAATATATGTGTTATTTTACGGGGGGGGGAAGGAACCAGACTTAATTCAAAAGTTCCCCTTTTGAGGGGCTGGGAATTTAAAGCGTAATTGGGGCCCGCACCATGTGGGGTGTTTTGGGATGCAAAAAATACAGCTGAAAATGTGCCCCCGGCGATTTAAACCAGTGAATTACACCCTTGGGTCTGGCTCCCAGCCTCTTAATTTAAAAACCCTAGGCAACCCGGGACAAATAAACCGGTATAAAAAAAATTTTATTAAAAATTTTAAAAAAAAATGGGCATGGGGTTTACATGTGAAAGGCTCGGGTCCCACTGAAAACAGGAAAATGATCGTATTTTCCCGGTGCTTTTTTTTTTTTTAAAAAAACCCGCCAAAGATTCCGTTGTTTTTTGCGGCCCCTGGGGCAATGGGAAAAGACGACCCCTGCAGTCTCCACAGCTAGTCTTTTTTCTCTCCCCGTTTTTCCCGGCAGCGGTGTATTTTTTTAAATGTGTATAACCCGGGGTCGGCGCTTTTCTTTTTTCGAAATAAAAATAAAATTATAGGGGGAAAAGAAAACGAGGGCGAATGGGGTTTTTTTGCACAACCCGGGCCCAAAAAGCCACTGGAAAAAGGGAAACGGCCACTTTCGGGTTTCATTTTTGGTTCCGTTTGCAGGTGGACATGGGGCCTGAGGGGCACACTAGGCTGGATTTATGTTTTAGTGATTTTGAATGAGGTGATATTGTGGATTTGTGTATTTTATAAAAAATTCCTTATTTTAATCCCCACACCCCCCCCCTTGTATATAACCCCACACACCCCCCTGTATTTTAATCCTACACCCCAAAACCCCTTTGTATTAATCCTACCAAAACCCCTGTATATATTCCCCAAACCCCCCCCCTGTTTTAAGGTGGTTTTGGGGCCCCCGGGGGGGAAAACCCGGGGAAATTTTCCCCCGGTGGGCCCGACCCCGCGGCGGGCCCCCAGAGGCTTGGTTCCCGGGTCGCTCCCCGGACCCCCGCCCCGCGAAATTCGGTTTCATTTGGAACGCCCGGGGCCCCCGCGCCCAAAGCCCCCAGAGCCCGGGGCCCGGAAATTGGGGACTAATGCCCCCGGCCCCCGGGGCTGCCCCGGGTGTCAGCAGACCCACAGCCCCCACTGGGGCTGCGCTCCGCTGATCCCCCCGGGGCAGGTGGGGGACCCCTTGGGCCTTTCAGCCTCCCGGGCCCCGGGCCCCCTTACTGCTGTTTTTTGGGGGGGTAGGCGCGCGGGGGAGGGCCCTTTTCATCGCGCCCCCTATTCCCAAAGGGCGCAGTACAAAGCCGGGCAGCCCCGAGCGGCCGGGATGCCCAAGGAGCGGGACCCGGGGGCCCGGGAAAGGCAAGGTAAGTAAATGTTTTTTTTTTTTTTTAAACTCCCTTTACAGGGGGGGCTTTTGGTTTTACATGGGGGGACACTGGTTTTGGGGGGGGGGGGGGGGGGGGGGGGGGGGGGGGGCCCCCCGGGGGTTTTTTTTTTTTAAAATTTAAAAAGGGGGGACACGGGTTTAAGGGGGGGCCCTTTGGTTTACTATGTGGGGGGACATTTGGGTTAAGGGGGGGGCCCTGGCTACTTGGGGTGGGACATTTGGCTAAGGGGGGCTCTGGCTACTAGGGGGGGACTGGTTAAGGGGGGGCCCTGGATGCTAAGGGGGGGCCCTGGTTTTTTGGGGGGGGAACTGTCAAAAAGGGGGGGGGGCCCGGCTACAAATGGGGGGGACACTGGCTAAGGGGGGCCCTGGCTACTATGGGGGGACCCTGGAAAAGGGGGGGGCCCCCTGGCTCCCTATGGCGGGCACTGGCAAAGGGGGGGCTTGGATATGGGGGACACGGGCCCTTAAGGGGGGCTCTGGTTTACTGGGGGGGACCTGGCTTAAGGGGGGGCCCGGGCTACTGGGGGGGGGGAAACCCCAATGGCTAAGGGGCGGAAAAATGGTTTAAGGGGGGGTTTTCTGGCTACTAGGGGGAAAAGGGCTACAAAGAGGGGCCCCTGGCTACGGGGGGGGAGACTGGTTTTTAGGGGGGGGGGCCCTTGGCTATACAAAGGGGGGGGTTTTTTTGGTACTAGGGGGGGGGGTTTTCTGGTACTTTTGGGGGGACGGGTTTAAGGGGGGCCCCGGGCCCTACTATAAAGGGGGGACACGGGCCCTAAGGGGGGGCCTGGCCCCCCTAGGGGGGGACAATGGCAAAGGGGGTGCTTTTGGCTACTATGAGGGGGCCCAATGGCTAAGGGGGGCCCCTTGGTATTTAGGGGGGGGACACGGGGCTAAGGGGGACTTTGGCTACTAGGGGGGGGTAATGGCTAAGGAGGGCCCTTTGGCCCTACTTTGGGGGGGACACGGGCCCAAAGGGGGGGGGCTGGTTACTATGGGGGGACACTGGCTAAGGGGGGCTCTGGCTACTATGGGGGGGGATATTTGGCCCTAAGGGGGGCCCCCTTTGGCTATTTTTGGGGGGGACACTGGCTAAGGGGGGGGGGGGGCGGGCTACAGTGGGGGGGAAAAATTGGCCCAAAGGGGGGGCCCCTTTTTACTATGGGGGGACACTGGAAAGGGGGCCCCTGGTGAAATGGGCGGGACACTGGTAAGGGGGGCTTGGCTATTTAGGGGGTCATGGCAAAGGGGGGGCTCTGGGTTACTGGGGGGGGCCCACTGGTGGGGGGGCCCCCGGGCCCTTAATGGGGGGGGGGACGCTGGCTAAGGGGCCCACGGGCCCTTATGGGGGGTTCTGGTTTAACTGGGGGCCACTGGCAAAAAAGGGGGGGCCCGGCTATGGGGGGGGAAATGGGAAAAAACGGCTACTAGGGGGGGAATGGTTTACAAAGGGGGGGGCCCCGGTTTTACTTGGGGGGGGGGCCCTTCGGGTTAGGGGGGGGGGGACATGATTTAGGGGGGCTTAAACTAAAAGGGGGGGGGGCCCCTTTGACTAAAAGGGGGGGGGGGGAAAAAAAAACCTTTGGGCTACTGGGGGGTTTGCCCTGGCTAAAAAGGGGGGGGCCTGGCTATTTGGGGGGGGCCCCCTTGGGGCCACTGGGGGGGCCCCTTGGCTACCTAAAAGGGGCCCCTTGGCCCCCTACAGGGGGGGCCCTGGTTATTTAAAAAGGGGGACCCCTGGCTACTAAAAGGGGGGGGCCCGGGCTCCCCTACATGGGGGCCCTGACAAAAAAGGGGGGCCCCCTGCCCTAAAAGGGGGGGCCCCTGGTACCTACAGGGGAGTTTTTGGGGGGAAATTAAAGGGGGGGCCCTTTGACTCCCACGGGGGGGGGCCCTTGACTATCCCCCCAATGAGGGGCCCACATCCCTAAAAGGGGGGCCCCCTTTAAACCTAAAAGGGGGGGGTCCTAAAGTACCTACGGGGGCCCCCTTGACTAAAAGGGGGGGTCCTGGCTACCTACGGGGGGCCCTGACTACAAGGGGGGGGTTTCTGGTACCTACGGGGGGGGCCCTGACTACAAGGGGGGTTTCTGGCTATACGGGGGGCCCCTTGAAAAAAAAAGGGGGGGGCCCGGGCTATTTAAAAACCCCCCCAAGGGGCCCCAACTCCCTGTAGACTACCTAAAGGACCCCCCTAATGTTTTTATCCCTACCTAAAGGGGGACCCCCAAAATTTGTCTTTTAGTACCAAAAGGAGCCCCCTTAACTCCCTTTTTAAAAAAAAAAAAAAATCCCCCCTAAAAAGGGGGGTTCCCTAACTGCTTGCACCCTTTTTTAAAGGGGCCCAAAATTTCCTACAGCTTACCTTACTGGGGAAAACCAACCTCCCTACGCCTAACAAATTGGGGAAACTCCCCAAAAACACCTCCCCACAGCCAAACTAAAGGGTTTTTCCACCAACCAAACTGTAGCCTTCAATTTGCATAATTTGGGGCCTGCTTTTCTCCCGGGGGGGCTTTTCCCCTACCCCCCTGTGGCTAGGAAACCCACCCAACCCCCCCGGGGCGGGCCTGGGAAAACTTATCCGGGGGGGGTCTACCTACCAAAATTTGCCCCCAAATCTAGTTACCGGGGGGCCTTTTCCCACCCCCCAAAACCCCTTTTTAGGATAACTGGGGGCTCTTTTTCCCCAAAGGGGTTTTGGTTTGTACAAAAAGGTGGGAATAGGTAAAAAAATTGCGGGGAAAAAAATTGAGGTTTTCAAAAGTTTATTTGTGTTTTAATTTTCGCAAGGGATGATTTTTGTGGCCGGGACAAGTCCTCATGGCTTGGGTGGAACAGATGCAAAAAAAAAGGGGATATCGGAACGATCAGGGAGAAAAATTAGAAACGACTCAGCTTTTTTGGGTTTAAAGTCCCTGATTTAGGGGTTATTTTTTATATTGTAATGTAAAGGGGGCCCTTTAAAGCAGGTGTTAAACCTCAAAGTGTCTCTATATGGCGGTGTTTGTAGGTTATCCCTGAGCGGGGGTCTAAACCCTTCTTTTGTGGTCCCCTATATGGGGGTGTTTTGGGGTTTTTACCTGGTGGGGGTTGACCTTATGTAAAACTCAAATATGGTGGGTTGTGGGGTTTATATCTGAGCTTGGTGTCCTGCCTCTATGTGGTTTTAATGGGGGTTGTTGTGGGTTTAAAAACCTAAACCCTGGTGTTTTTGCCCAATATGTGGTTTTCTATAGGAAAGTGTTTAGTGGTTTTACCTGGCTGGTGTTGGACCTTATGTGGTCTCTATATGGCGGTGTTGTAGGTTATCCCTTTAAAGCTGGTGTATTGCCCTCTATGTGGTCTCTTTTATGGGGGGGTTGTTGTGGGGTTTTCCCTGAAGTGGTTTTTCCTGACCTCTGTTTTGGTCCCCTATTTTTGGCGGTGTTTTGTAGGTTATCCCTTTTGAGTGGGTGTCTTGTGGGTCCCCTATATGGGGGGTATTGTGGGTTTTAAAACCTGAGCTGGTGTTTTGACCTCTTTTGGTGGTCTCTATTTGGCCGGTTTTTGTAGGTTATACTGACTGGGTGTTTTTTGACCTCTATTTTGGCCCCCTTTCCTATATGGGTGGTGTTGTAGATTTTTAACTGAGCGGGTTTGTCTGCCTTATGTGTTCTTTTATTTTGGCAGTTTTTGTGGGGTTATCCCCTTTGAGCGGGTTTGTGCCCTGACCTCTTTTGTGGTCTCTTTAGGGCCGGTTTTTTTTTGGTAGGTTTTTTACCTGAGCTGTTGTTTTTGAATTTCTTTTGGTCTTAAAAGGCGGTTTGTTTTTAGGTTTTTACCTGAGCTGGTGTCTGTGGGTCCCCCTTTTGGGGGTTTTGTTTTGGTAGGTTATACCTGAGCTGGTTTTTTTCTGACCTTTTGGGTGGTCTCTATATGGCAGTGTTTTTGGGTTTTATACCTGAGTTGGTGTTTTGACTTATGGGGTTTCTCTTTAGGGTGGTGTGAAAGGGTTATAAAATGACCCTGGTTTTTTCTGCCCTTTCTATGTGGTCTTTTTTAGGGTTTGGTTTTTGTGGGTTTTATATGACCCTGGTTTTCTGACCTCTATGTGGGTCTCTTTTGATGGGGGGTTGTGGGTTTTAAACCTAAACCCTTGGGTCTGCCTTTAAAAGGGTTGGTTTCTCTTTTATGGTGGTTTTGTAGATTATCCCTTGAGTTTGGGTTGTCCTGACCTCTATGTGTTCTCTTAGGGCCCAGTTTTGGGTAGGTTTATACCTGAGTGGGGGTTCTGACCTCTGTTTTTGGTCTCTTTATGGGGGGTGTTGTAGGTTAAACCCTTTGAGTGGTTTTCTGCCTCTATGTGGTCCCCTAAAATTGGCAGTTTTTGTAGATTTTACCGAGTTTGGTGTTTAAAAAAATATGTGGGTCTCAAATATGGGGGTTTTTTGGGTAGGTTATACCTGAAGGGGGTTTTCTGACCACGTATTTTGGTCTCTAATTTTTTTGTAATTTTTATTTTGGGGAGGGGGGGTATATTTTGGGCCCACGGCCACATGTGCCCCTTTGGTGAAAAGATTAAATAAAAACCCAAACCGGGGGGGGGGGGGGGGGGGGGCCCCTTTGTGATAGGGGGTTCACAAATTTTTACTTTTTGCTCGGTGTTTATTTTTAAAAGGGGGTGGGGGTCCCGGTGAAAAAGGGAATCTTTTGGCAGGGGAAATATTGTATGTGGGTGGGGGGGATATTGTATGTGGGGGTTGGAGGGGGATACTGTATGCGGGGGGGAGGGGGATTTTTTGTATTTGGGTGGGGGGGGATATTGAATGGGGGTGGAGGGGGATTTTTTATTATTGGGTGGAGGGGGATATTGTATGGGGGTTGAGGGGGATATTTTATGTGGGTGGGTGGGGGTTTATTGTTTGTGGGGGGGAAGGGGGGAATATTTTTATGTGGGTGGAGGAGGATATTGTTGTTGGTGGGGGGAAAGGATATTGAATGGGGGGTGGAGGGGGGATAATTTTTATGTGGGGGGGAGGGGGGATATTTGTATGTGGGGGGAAAAGGGAGATTTTTGTATATGGGGGGAAAGGGGGGATTTTTGTAATTGTGGGGGGGAAAAGGGGGGGATATTGTTTTTGGGGGGGGGGGATATTGTATGTGGGTGGGGGATTTTGTATGGGGGTGGAGGGGGATATTTTATGTGGGTGGAGGGGATATTGTATGTGGGTGGAGAGGGATATTTTTTGTGGGTGGGGGGGGGGTTTTTTGTTTGTGGGTGGTGGGGGATATTGTTTGTGGGGGGGGGGGGGATATTGTATGTGGGTGGACGGGGATTTTTGTATGTGGGTGGGGGGGATATTTTTATGTGGGTGGGGGGGGGGGTTATTGTATGGGGGTGGGGGGGTTTTTGTATGTGGGTGGAGGTGGATATTGTTGTGGGTGGGGGGGGTTTTTGTATGTGGGTGGAGGGGGATATTGTATGTGGGTGGGGGGGGGTTTATTGTTTGGGGGTGGCGGGGTTTTTTGTTGTGGGTGGTGGGGGATTTTGTATGTGGGTGGAGGGGGGATATTGTATGTGGGTGGAGGGGATATTGTATGTGGGTGGGGGGGATATTGTATGTGGGTGGGGGGAGGATATTGTATGTGGGGGGAGGAGGATAATGTTTTTGTGGGGGGGAGGATATTGTATGTGGGGGGAAAGGGGATTTGTTGTGGGTGGAGGGGGAATTGCTATGTGGGTGGGGGGGGGAATATTGTTTTGGGGGTGGGGGGGGAAATATTGTATGTGGGTGGGGGGGATATTGTTTTGGTGGGTGGGGGGGGTTATTGTTTGTGGGGGGGGGGTTTTTTTTGGGGGGGGGTTTGGGGGGAGGGGTTTATTTTATGTGGGGGTCGGGGATTTTGTATGTGGGGTTTGGAAGGGGGATTTTTGAATGTGGGGGGGGAAAGGGGGTTATTTTTGTGGGTGGTGGGGATATTGTTTTTGGGTAAAAGGGGGGGGAAATATTGTATGTGGGGGGAAAGGAGGATATTGTATTTTGGGGTGGAGGGTGAATATTGTATGTGGGGGGAGGAGGATACTGTTATGTGGGGTGGAGGGGGGATTTTTGAAATGTGGGTGGGGGGGGGATATGGATGGAGTACTTAGCCCTGGTCTTGTTATGTTAGACTGACAGATATGTGACTCCTTGCTATTTTTTCTACACATTACAGTTCCTTTTTGCCCCACTGTTTTATTGTTTTAAAATGGGGCCCATTTATGTCTGAGGAGGCCCGGAAATTTTTTTAAATTTTAAAAAGTGGGGTTTGGGCCCCCGGAGATTTTTCCCCCCCCTGTGGGCCCAGACCCCCCGCCCGACACTCCCTGTATATATACCCAACACCACCCCCTGTATTTAATCCCACACACCCCCCCTGTTTATAACCCACCCCACAAAAACCCTGCTTTATAACCCCCAAAAACCACCCCCGTATATAATCCCACACACCTCTGTTAAAACCCCCACCCCCCCCCCTGTTTTATAATCCCACACCCCTCCTGTATAAAATCCCACACACCCCCTGTATATAATCCCACACACACCCCTGTATATAATCCCACACACCTCCTGTATATATCCCAACACCCCCTGTATATAATCCCACACCCCTGTATATAATCCCACACACACCCCTGTATATAATCCCACACACCCCCTGTATATAATCCCACAAACACCCTGTATATCCCACACACCCCCTGTATATCCCACACCCCTCATGTATATAATCCCACACACCCCCTGTATATCCCACACACCCCCTGTATATAATCCCACAAACACCCTGTATATAATCCCACACACATCCCCTGTATATAATCCCACACCCCTCCTGTATAAAATCCCACAACCCCCTGTATATCCCACACACCCCCTGTATATCCCACACAACCCCTGTATATAATCCCACACACCCCCTGTATATCCCACACCCCTCATGTATATAATCCCACACACCCCCTGTATATCCCACACACCCCTGTATATAATCCCACACACCCCTCATGTATATAATCCCACACACCTAATGTATATAATCCCACACCCATCCTGTATATAATCCCACACACCCCTGTATATAATCCCACCCCCTCATTGTATATAATCCCACACACCCCCTGTATATCCACACCCCTCATGTATATAATCCCACACATGTCAAAGCGATCTTGATCATTATCAGACGTGTTTTTCGTTTTGAAGGCCCCTAAATACCAAACTTGGTCCAATCACCCAATGTCCCTGTAGAAACTGCAGTGTCTGTCCATCAGATGTGGTCCTTCAATAACAAGACTCATAGAGAAGCAGCTAGTGGTAAACTACAAAGCGTTGGGGTCCGTTGTCTCCACTCCAGTCTGGGGCCGAACATGGGGGGCGCAGCCCCTTAAGGGGAGGCCCCTCATGACCCGGCGTGCTGGTCGTGACGAGGGTTAAGGGGGCGCAGTCGGGCACGGCGTGCAGGGAGGAGCCGGCTTATAAGCCAAACCCCGCGCCGCGTGGGTGCAGACGCGAGGGAGCATGAACAGGAGCAGCCCCACTCTCCCACCCTCTTTTGGGGGGGGGGAAATCTGTGGGGGTTGTTTGTTAGGTGGAGCAGTTTGATTTTGGTAACAAGGGGTTAATGGTGGTAGCAGGTGTTGCAGTGGCAAGGCGGTTTGGGGTCCTTGGGATTGGTGGAAAGTAGTGGAAGGAGTCAGACTCAGCTTGGCTCCCAATTGGTGGATGGACCGACCTGGCAAAGTTTGGGGCTCCACAGGGCAACATCCTTGGAATCAAGTGACGGAAGGCTTAGCTGCCTGAGGTGGCTTTTGGTGCCCTGAAGCCAGAGGTGACGGCTGGGGGTAAAACTGTAGTGGAAAAAGGAAAATGGTGTCGCCAGGCTCTGGTATGGTTTAGGTATCATGGCTCCAAGGACTTCAGCCCCAAGTTGGTTTCAGGGTAATGGGGTTCCGGGCGAATGGGTATTTGGGTATTCTCATTGGAATTTTGTTTTCTTAATTTGTTTGTTAAATAAAATGGCTGCTGTGGCCAATTTATCCAAGCCAAGGTCTCTGTGTTTTACTGGGGGGTATACAAGGTATTGGAACAATTGGCCAAGAGTCAGCAGAAGGATAGGCGCTGCTTAGGGTCAAGCTTTATTAACGTGTTTACTGCTAAGGATTTGTTCTTGTGTGTTCCAAGATCTGTGAATTAAAACACAATTATTTCAGATCCTGCCGGAAAACTCGACGTCTCTATCGTTACTGGAGAACGCCTTGAAGCATTTGATTTTTTTTGTGGTTTTAGTCATCCATAATTTATAAGAAATAAAACAGATGGTTGATTCAGCATTTCTTCTTCCAACAAACATTTTTAATAAAATTCACCGGGTGCATCACAGCTCATTGAGCGGTAAGTGATGGAGGTCACCAACGTTTTCGTGCTCACTGAACACTAGCGCTATCTTTCTTCCAATACAAGCGCCATGACCAATGTGATGGGTTTGATTTTTTTTTTTTCAAGTGGTCCTCTATGGAGACTGAGGGACAACACTGATTCAAATAAGGTGCTTTGGGGTCCTTCAAGGCTCTGGTTAGTATTGGTTTTTGGATTCAGATCAAACTCAAATTTGACCCAAATCCAAGCTTGGTATAGGTTAGCTGAATGAATTTTCACTAAATCAATCGACCGTATCTGTAACCTTTACCATAGGCTTAGGGTTGCCTACCTTCCAATTCTCCCTATTTTGGAGGGACAGTCCCTATTTTTAACAAATGTCTCTCTGTCCCACTTTGCTCTTTGAATGTCTCTCTTTTTCACATGAGAAATAGATTTGCATTAATAAACTGACTATATTACTCCAAAAATACCTGTCTGGCTCCTAAATGTACATTAGACCACAATTTAATTAATATTTTATCATTTTGTGAAATGTAGACATTAAAATATTTCTAATGATTCCAATATTTATATTAAAATTTTCTTAAAAACCTATTCAAGTGTATCACTATGCATTAAAAATTGGATCCCTTACACAATAAACAGTAAATGTCCCTCTTTGACCATCTTAAAATTTGAGAGGTCTGGGATTGAGTAAGGAGGTTTGGGGTTAACCTACCGGTCCAGCAGTAACACAATGCTCCCTTTACAGCCTCGCACTGAAGCCGCCTACTTGAACATAGGCTCAATGTCTGAATGTTATCGTAATGGGAAATGACATAAGACATCGTATCCAACGTCACTTCTGGTTGCCATAATACGGGGGCCTATGTTCAAGTAAGAGGAAGTTTTGGTTACTATAACATTGGCTCTATACATGTCTAAAGGGTGTTCCTACCACACACATTGATAGGATACACCATCAAGGTCCTATAAAGATTTCTCAGTCTTCTATAAACTCCTATGTCCACTCCATACTGCTCTTTCCTCTATAGACTCCTCTGTCCCCTCAAGACTCCTCTCTTCCCTCCAGGCCCCTATGTCCCCTCCAGACTCCTCTGTCCCCTCCAGACTCCTCTATCCCCTCCAGACTCCTCTATCCCCTCCAGACTCCTCTAACCCCTCCAGGCTCCTCTGTCCCTTTCAGACTCCTCTGTCCCCTCCGGGCTCATCTGTCGTCTCCGGGCTCCTCTGTCGTCTCCGGGCTGCTCTGTCCCCTCCGGGCTCCTCTATGACCTCTAGACTGCTCTGTTCCCTCCAGACTAACCTGTCCCCTCCAGACTCTTCTGTCCCCTCCAGGCTTCTCTGTTCCTTCCAGACTAACCTGTTACCTCCAGACTCCTCTGTACCCTCTAGATTCCTCTGTCCCCTCCAGACTCCTGTTACCTCCAAACTCATCTGTACCCTCTAGACTCCTCTGCCCCTACAGACTCCTCTGTCCCCTCCAGACACCTCGGTCCCTTCCAGACTCCAGAAGTCAGACCCTTAGGGCTCATTCACACTGTCTTGAAGCCTATACGGCAGTGCACACAGCTGATAGGGTTACAGAGTCATTCAGGCCCCATGCACTACCATAGAGCTATACACATGTATTCTCCTCTAGAAGCAACGCGTGCTTGTACCCCCGCACATATGGAGTCCGAAGGAACATGCACCTTTCTTGTCTGGCTTTGTACAGAAACCTCTGCTAACTCCACGTGAGATCCCTGGCTCAGCAGAGGGTTCATTCACCTCTATGGAGGCCCCATCCCAGCTCCGTACTCTTCATAACACTCTGCATGCAGGAGCCCTCTCTCTTCATACGCGGCATCTTTTCCTGCAGTTTGGCTGCCATTTTTGCCACAATTTTTGAAACATTTTTTTTTTCTGAAACTAAAGTAAAATATTTTGCTATAAAAAGAAAGAAAATCATATAAAACTTGCATAAAAATCCCAGCGAAGCGAGCGTGTGTGAACTCGCCCTCACCCCGCCACTGAGGACTGCTGTATTTTATATAATTATTATTATTCTGCTTTATGATAATTACTCTTTTCATCGTCTACTTTTCACTGTTTTGCTGCGTCGCTATCTCTATGTAAGGGGAGAGAATCGATTTTGCAATGTAATTTCAACCTCTTTATGTCCCTTCAGTAAACTGAGCCCGCTCTTCATTAGCTACTTGATCTACTTCATAACATTGCGACATGCTTACAAAAAGGCTCATGTCATTAGCTGTGAGAAATGTAAACAAATGAAGCAGAATATTCCAGACCCATGTTAATGAGGTGACCTCAATGTAATGACGGAGCAGAGCACATTCTGCATTTAACCTCTCTGCACTACAATTAAGGATTTGGGTAACTTCGACCTCCGGTGTTTAGCATGATCATGTTTTAAGGTGACAAATTCTGCGCGGATTAATTGGATCATTTCTTTACACATTTCAGAGCGATTTTTTTTAAGCTCTTAATCCTCTGGCTGCCTGAATTCTAGCTGCCTGTGGTTCTGCTAGCAGAGGTTCTTCATATAAGTCCACTTGGCTCCTATGGAAAGCATAAAAGTGTAGTCTTGCAACAAAAATTAACTTTCAACATTTAGTAAACAGTAACTGAAGGATTTTTTTCCAAATACATTGCTTTGTTTATTTTGCTTTGTTCAAGAGATAAGAGAGATTTCTCTGGTTACCGACCTGTTCTCCCCTTCTCTCCTCTCTGCTCTTTGGGCCACATGTATGAAAACTGTCTAGGTCTTAAACTCACTTTGTTGCCCATAGTAACCAATCAGAATGCCCCTATAATTTTTCAGATGACTATATGAAATGAAAGGGCGCTCTGATTGGTTTCTATGGGCTCTGATTGGTTGCTATGGGCAACAAAGTGAGTTTTAGACCTAGACAGTTTTCATACATGTGGCCCTTTGTCTTAGGTGAGAGCAGGGCATGACATTACCACAGGTTGGCACACAGGGTGTCGGCAACTTGAGAACAAATGGTGTTATCTCTAACAAACAAAGGAGACTACTTTTTTTTACTTTAGAGCAGAGAGCTTCAGAGCTCATAGATAAGATCTCCTTTTCTCGTGTCAGTGCAATTAGAAGAGCTGTGAATACAGAGCTGATGTGCTATCACTGCTATAGAACCACCCACAGCCTGACCAGAAAGAGACAGGAAGCATAAATCTGAAGCTGCTTGTTGATCTGTGAAGACAACCCCTTAAGTTCTTCTGCCTTCACTAATTGACTATAAACATTCGGGCGGTTGCTATATATTTCTGCATGAAGCTTCCAGAACTAATTGTGCAGCTACAGGAGGGGAGTGCTGGCTGTCAATGGCAGCCGGGCTCTCCACTGACAAGGCAGGGATGGTTTATTACCGTCCCATCCTTCCCGATCGCTGTGTCTACAGCTCTTAATAAGCATACCATAAGTCCAAAACGGACTCATCACCAGAGAAATAATATGGACATGTAACATGCCAATCACAAACTCTCCGGCCCATGCAAAAGTGAAAGGTGAGAGGCAAAACTTTTTCTAAACAAGTAGATTAAAAAAGAACATTTTATTCAAAACAGTATAAAAACCAGAGCTAAAATATAAGAAAAACTTGGAAAAAGTCCACCTGCGCTGCTCACGCCTTTCCAAACATGTGGTTCATTGCTTTCTTTATTTTGCCTTGTTCATTAGATAAAAGAGATTTTATCTGCTCAGAGTGCACTCAGGTTTATCTGGTTACCGATCTGTTCTTCCCTTCTCTCTCTGCTTTTTGTCTTATCTGAGAACAGGGTATGACCTCACCATAGGTCGGCACACAGGACACGGGCAACTTCAGAACGAAGTGTGTTATATCTAACAAACAAGGGAGACTAATTATTTTTCTACTTTAGAGCTGAGAGCTTCAGAGCTCATAGATAAGATCTCCTGTTCTCATGTCAGTGCAATCAGAAGAGCTGTGAATACAGAGCTGATGTGCTAATCACTGCTATAGAACCAACCACAGCCTGACTATAAAGAGACAGAGATCATAAATCTGAAGCTGCTTGTGGATCTGTGAAGACAGCCCCTTTACTTCTTCTGTCTTCATTAATTGACTATAAACATCCGGGCAGTTGCTATATATCTCTGCATGAAGCTTCCAGAACTAATTGTGAAGCTACAGGAGGGAGAGCTGGCTGTCAGTGGCAGTCGGGCTCTCCACTGAGAAGGCAGGGATGGTTTATTACCGTCCCATCCTTCCCGATCGCTGTGTCTAGAGCTCTGAATATGCATACCATAAGTCCAAAACGGACTCATCACCAGAGAAATAATATGGACATATAACATGCCAATCACAAACTCTCCGGCCTATGCAACAGTGAAAGGTGAGGGGCAAAACTTTTTCTAATCAAGTAGTATAAAAAAACATTTTATTCAAAACAGTATAAAAACTGCAGCCATAATATAAGAAAAAACTTGGAAAAAGTCCAGCTGCGCTGCTTACGCGTTTCAAAACATGTGGTTATCACTTACATGCTATGAGTAAGAACTTCACGGTTCAAAACGCATAAGTAGTGCAGGTGGACTTATATTTTTCCATGTTTTTCCTTACACTGTCTCTGTGGTTTTTATACTGTTTTGAATCAAATGTAGTTTTTATACTTTTTGCTTAGAGTTTTTTTTTTTTCATTGCCTTTGACCTTTCACTTTTGTGATCACAATGCAAGCTCTCACTGAGCGCTGTATTCAAAGACAGGCAGGAGGTCTCCCAGCTTCCTGCTTCCCGGCACCGGAGGTCATGTGTTTGCCGGGGCTCAGTAACTGCAGGAGCTGCTGGGTCTTATCAGAATGTGATCTGCTATGGAGTCAATGCTTGGGGCTGTATTTCCCCTGTAATTGGGGCTAATTTACAAATATAGCAGAGTTCAGCTTAATTGTGGTATCATGGATTTTCATGTTATTTGTTCTGTAAACAAAGGTCATAGAAGAGCGTTGAAAACGTTGACTCTGATGTTATAACTCGGCACACGTTTCTGCCGTGGAGGAGCAAGACGCTGCAGGGGTTAATCCCTCTGGCCGGTTGACACACCCAGGGAGATGCCAGGCCTCTAGCCAGGTCAGAGGGTGTATCGCCCTGGCCAATGGAGGGGCCCAGAGGCCGCACCAATCAGCTGCTGGGGCGGGGTCTGTGTGCCTCATTTAAACCTGCTCAGTGCTGTCAGTCTTTGCCTGTGAAAGGTTGTCCCTTGTGTTTCACCTTGTTTCCCAGTGTTTGTATTCCCCAGCTTACCTGACTTCGGCTTGCTTCTTGACCACGTTCTCGTCCTCTGATTCTGTACCACGTTACCGTCCGTGTTTGACCCTTGGCTCGTCTCTCGTAATTCTTCTGGTTTCCGATTCTTGGCCTTGATGTTCCTGCCTGTTACCGACCCGGCCTGTCGACTCTGCTTTTCCTTGACAGCCCCGCACTTAGTAGCATAGGGCTTGTTATCCAGTTGGGGGTCTGTCGCCTAGGGCAGCACGCCAAGTAGACAGGGACAGTGGGCTGGGTGGCAGTCAGGGCCCACTGCACCTCCTCTGATGTGACATTCTGCTCCTCTATTAACCTCAGTTACAGGGGAAATAAGTAAATAATAAAGATCCTCCTAAACCTTAAAGGTCTTTTTCATGTTAGGGGAGAACAATATGTAAAATAAAATTAATAATAATAATAATAATAATTATTATTAATAATAACAATAACATAAAATATTCTTAAAAAATACATTAACAGCCCAAACCACAACTTTTATCCCCCCTCTCGATGACCCTGAAATATTATATCATCTACATATAAACGTCCGTAATGGAAAAGTGACACAGTCATAAAACTTTATTGTAGCGCTGTTTTCTTTGCATTATTTTGTTACTATTTTTCCTCATATTACTTAAAAAATAATAAATATTTAATGTAAAAATTGCATAAAGATGAAGTCTAAGATGTCAGAAGAAAAAAGCAAAAAATAGGGTTAGTAGACTGAGTGCAAGAAATTGTGATAGCATTCAGATGTGTGCACTGAGAAAAATAAAAAAATGTGGCAGGGAGTGCAGGGGAGAGGGAAGGACCTGGTTAAGAGCTCTCCCTAGTGGTGGAAATAAACAGTTACAATTGTATCATAAACCCATTACCAGCCCATAGGAAGATCTGTATGAAGGACGGCGCTTCGAAGTGAATAGTCGAGTCCAGTTTTCAGTGTATAATGCGCCTGAATGTATGAAAGTGGGTTTTGTATGATAACAAATGGCGTCTAAAGTTCCCGTCCCTCCCCTGTGTGTTTGGCACATTATGGAACTTAGGCGCATTAGTAATGCCCCAAACATGTATAAAGGCCATAGATAGGCTGGAAATAAGAGGTCATTAGAATAGCATGTCAGTGATAGAAACCATGGGACTGATCCTGCTTGGGGGAACCACAGGTCCCAGCAATACCTGTGCTGTGCCGGCTCTTGCTGTATGTAGAATAAAGGGTGAGAGCAGCAAAAATACATTTCAAATTTAATGTAGTAAAAATTAAAAATCTGAATCCCCTGTCGGACGCAGTGATGCGGTGTTAGGCGCAACCTTCGCCACTTTCGGATGCACCTAACATGAAGGGGCGTGTAATGGGCGTGCTGTGGGTGTTCTGGGGCGGGATGCACCACATTCGAATACTCCGAGGCATGTATGATCGCGGGTCGGCAAAGTGAGGCGCATTGCAGCGCTCGCCAGCTCCGACAGGCAGACCTAGTTGATTCTGGTCTAAATGAGCCGGAGGAGGCGAAGTGAAGCGAGAACGTAATGGAATGGGGCAAAATGTTCTCTAGGTCGACTGTACACAGCTCTCCGCTCCGTGAGACATGGAGTATGATTCCAAAACTCGTTTTTATTAGATGTAAAACATTCTCTGAAAAAGAGCTCAAACCTTCTAAAAAAAATACCTAAATAAAATCACTAACAACGCGTTTGTCGCCGTCACTGGCGCTACATCAGGAATTGCGATATAGAGAATTGCCGGGAAATACAGTAATTCAAATTCTGTAAACTCTTCTCATTGGTCGGCATAAACCAGCCAATCAGAATAGGAGTGACAGTGGACCATTATAACCTATGGAGAAGTATTGACCAATCACATGAAAAGGCGGGACAGTTCAAAATACAGTAAAAAAGGCAGAAAAAGAGCTGATTGGTTGAGCCCAGGCGGCAGATATGAATCCACCAATCATATGTAGTGCGTCTATTTTGAGTGTAGCAAGAAGGGCGCGATAGAAGGGCGCCCTAAAAGTTATTACTGTCTATGGGAAATATTCTAGTACTGTGATTGGTTGGTGGGAAGAGGGGCTCGTCCAGCTTAACCAATCAGCGGCTGAGATACTTATCTCATAGAGTTCTATGGGGAAAAGAAATGCAGAGTGAGCTCTGTTTGTGATTGGCTAAGTTAAAAGAGGCGCGGTTATTTGGGCCAATGGGAGAGCGAGCGACGCTCTTATGGGTTTTCTAATGCAATCTATAATAAAACTGTACATGGCCGAAATCAAATGATAAGACTCACGAAGTTGTACCGATGTGTACATAAAATGAACAATAATATAGGGGTAACGAAAATAAAGAAATAAAAATGAATTCAATGAGTTCATTTTTATTTCTTTAATTTCGTTAGCCAATGATCAATAATACGGGTGTAATGAAAATAAAGAAATAAAAATTAACTAATTGAATTCATTTTTATTTGTTTCTTTTCGTTACCCCCATATTATTGTTCATTTTATATACACATCGGTACAACTTCTGTAGTCTTATCATTTGATTTCTGCCATGTACAGTTTTATTATAGATTGTATTTGAAAACCCATAAGAGGGGTCGCTCGCTCTCCCATTGGCCCAAATAACCGCACCTCTTTTAACTGAGCCAATCACAAACAGAGCTCGCTCTGCATTTCTTTTCCCCATAGAACTCTATGAGATAAGTAGCTCACCCGCTGTTTGGCTAAGCTGGTCGAGCCCCTCTTCCCCCAACCAATCACAGTACTAGAATATTTCCCATAGACAGTAATAACTTTTAGGGCGCCCTTCTATTCTTGCTCCACTCAAAACAGACGCACTACATATGATTGGTGGATTCATATCTGCCGCCTGGGCTCAACCAATCAGCTCTTTTCTGCATTTTTACTGTATTTTGAACTGTCCCGCCTTTGAATATGATTGGTCAATATTTCTCCATAGGTTAGAATGGTTCACTGTCGCTCCTATTCTGATTGGCTGGTTTATGCCAACCAATGAGAAGAGCTTCAAGAATTTGAATAACTGTATTTCCCGGCAATTTTCGATATTGCAATTCCTGATGTAGCGCTGGTGACGGCGACAAACGCGTTGTTAGGGATTTGACTGAAGTATGTTTGTTTATAGAAGGTTTCAGCTCTTTTACAGAGAATGTTTTCCACTTAATAAAAACGATTTATTTACTAATACTCCATGCCGCACGGCGCTGAGATTTCAGTGCCCCGATCTGTCCATAGACTACAATGGGACAAAGTAGCTCGCGCTCTGATTGGCCGGGATAGCCAAGCCCCCGCTAGCTCAACCAATCAGCTCTTTTCTGCCTTTTTTACTGTATTTTGATCTGTCCCGCCTTTGAATTTGATTGGTCAATACTACTCCATAGGTTATAATGGGTAACTTTCGCTCCTATTCTGATTGGCTGGTTTATGCCGACCAATGAGAAGAGCTTACAGAATTTGAATTACTGTATTTCCCGGCAGTTTTCTATATCCTAATTCCTGATGTTGCGCCGTTCTTGATTTTTTGTTAGTGATTTTATTTATGTATTTTTTTAGAAGGTTTTAGCTCTTTTTCAGAGAATGTTATACACGTAATAAAAACGTTTTTTTGATTCATACTCCATGCCGCACGGAGCTGAGATTTATTTCTTGAGCGATCTTATATATTTTCCCTTTAATTTTAGATGATCCACTTTTTCACTACATTTATTCGCTTTTAGACAGCTTTGATTTTTCACTTTATTTATTCATTCATTTGAAAGACAACTCTTATTGCTCTTCACTAACATGTTTAATGATTTCTCGCTGTTTTCCAGCCTGGTCTCGAATCGGAATACATGTTAGGCGCAGTCCTTCTGCGCCTAAATCCCGCACTGCACCTCACACACTGGCGAGGCGCAGGGAACTTTTCACCGCATATCTGAGCGCACCTCGGGCGCCGACATAAATGAGGCGCAGCTTTCACGCTCGAGCGCTCGAAAACGTGCGCTCCGACGCGGCGAGATTCATACATGTTGCCCAATGCGTCTAACACATTCATTAGGTGCATTAGACATTGTAGCCACTCACTTAGGCGCATTTTACGCCAGAAAAGGGTGAAAAACCCGATCATACAGGTCTCCCATAATATTGCGCTTAGAACCGACTCATGGACTAAGTCAGCTCTATACCTGGTGGGTAGATTTATCTTCATTAAACTCCTACAAACTAAAATAAACATAGGAGCAGACTCACATGGCTGCAAAATGCAAACACAACACAATATCCACAGCTCTACAAGCACTAAAAACAGTCAAAGGGAACATAGAAATTTTTGGAAAAGAATTTCTGCTACCTTTAGATACATGATAGCATGAGGTTCTTAGTGCACATTTTTGATCATAACTGTAAAAGCCCACCTGCCAACGTCAAGTCGACCTCAATACAGATGGGAACCTACTCTATACGATATGATATGATACATAGAGTAGGTTCCCATCTGTATTGATATTGCCTTGACGTTGGCAGATGGGCTTTTTACAGTTATGATCAAAATGTGCACTAAGAACCTCATGTTTTTATGTATCTAAAAGTAGCAGAAATTCTTTTCCAAAAATTTCTATGTTCCCTTTGACTGTTTTTTTAGTGCTTGTAGAGCTGCTGATATTGCATTGTATTTTCAGTAAACTCCTAGACTCTGCATAGTGGGTGAAAAAAACAGCTCCAATTTTATTGTTACCCACTTACCAACTCATAATGTAATGACATGTCATAGTGAGTATGGAGCTATCTCATGGAGTGAGGAAGGTCAATGCCCAGTGGGTGCTGGTCCTAAATTACAACTGACACCTGCTCCTAGTGGTTGGGATTGGAAATAACTCTGATCCCGGTGATTTAACCACTTAGCTGCCATGGACACATTAATGCAGCATCTTAATGGTTAGAAAATGCTGCAGAGTTCTGCTGAGGCCATTGACTGCATTGCAAGGTGCCAACTGGTGGCCATGGCAGCCGGAGGCCTAATGATGGTAGGGTGTAACAGAAAACCTTATGAGAGTGCTATTCCATACAGGGAACACTGCAGAGAAAACATACTCATCACTTTAAGTGATAAAAAGTAGCACAAATCTGCAAACAGTAACAATAAAACAACACTTTCAACACTCTCATTGCTCTAAGCTGCTGTCACTCACTCTGACTATGGTGAGTCACCTCCTGCAGAGTCTTATGTCTAGGAACGGACATCACAAGTTTCTCATTTAACTAAGTGAACACTCTTTAGACTACTACACGTTATAAATCTCTTGCACTCGTCAGTGTAACAGTAATAGTTAGGAACAGCAGAGCTGATGTGTCGATCACTGCTATAGTCCGAACAGGAAGTGGAATTCTAAAGTTGTCTGTGGCTGTGAAACTGCATGGTGAGACAATCACTTTAAGCCCAGGTCCATAGATGAAAAATTTGAAAGTCAAAAAAAAAAGTTATTGGTCACATAAAATGGCGCTGCAATGCAAATCAAACAAATAAAAACTATTTTTTTTTATTTTAAAATACTAAAACAAAATGAAAACTGTAATAATGTTGCATCAACAGAACCGTACCGACCTGTAGAATACAGGCAACACATAATTTCTCACATCATTGCAAATGTAACCCTCCCAAAAAAATAGGTGGAATGAGACTCCCACGTAACAGAGCAGCGGAATTTGCTGGTGGGAAATACTCAGCTTTAGTTTCATTATGTAAAAGGCGACATCTGAACGCGCCACAGCCGATGTTCAGGCTCAGATTCCTGTGTACACAATGTAGGTGTGATACCAAAGAAGAATTTCAAAATGCCATTTCTTGCATATAAATATGATGACAAGTATGTGAACTTTACAGGAGAGCTTTATATAGATATAAACTGCAAGAGATCTGCTGCAACCACCTGCGCTACATTGTAAGCCATCGCCCTCTGTACAGTCAAGTCAGCGAGCTTAGTTAGGCTATGTATACAGTGGCAAAAGTTAGAAGAGAGATATCGACATTTTGTATAGCAGTTTTAGTCACTGTACATAGAGGCCAGTTTTATAGTTGTTAGAGAGTTCTTTGTACGCATTTAGGAGCAGTATTATTGTAGTTTATATTCTGTCGTACATAGGAGCAGTATTATAGTAGTTTTATTGGCTTGTACATGAGGAGCAGTATTATAGATATTTATATTCAATGTACTTAGGGGCAGTTGTATAGTAGTGTGATATTCTTGTACATAGGGAGCAGTATTATTGAGTAGTTATAATCTTGTACAGAGGAGCAGTATTATAGTAAGTTATGTTTTGTACATAGGAAGTGCTAGTATTATAATAGTGTATATTATGACATAGGTGCCAGTATTTATAGTGTTTATAGTTAGTCTGTTACTAGGAGCAGTATTATAGTAGTTATGATTCTGTGTATTTAGGCAGTATTTATAGTAGTGTTATATTGTTCCTGATATAGGGGGCAGTGATTATAGTAGTGTTATATTCCTGTACATAGAAGCAGTATTATGTAAGCAGTTATGTTTCTGTGTAACATAGGGCGGCTGGTATTTATAGTAGTTATATTTCCTATTCATATGGAGAAGTATTATAGTAGTTATATTCTTGTACACTGAGGGCAGTATTATAATAGTTATTTCTTGTACATGGGGCAGTATTATAGTAGTTATATTCTTGTAACATAAGGGTGGGCAGTTGTTATAGTAGTTATATTTTTGTACGCATAGGGAGACAAGGGTATTATAGTATGAGTTATATTATTAATACATGGGGCAGTATTATAGTAGTTATATTTTTTTGTACATTAGGCGTAGTATTATAGTAAATGTTTATTCTTGTTCAAGTAAAAAAATATAATAGTGGCAGTATTATAGTAGTTTATTCTTGTGAGTATAGGGCAGTATTATAGTAGGTGTATATTCTTGTACGCATAGGGGGCTGTGTATATAGTAGTTATAGATTTCTGTACTTAGGAGGCTATATTGATAGTTAGTGTGTATTTTTTTAGCAATAGGGGCAGTATGTATATAGTAGTTATATTCTGGTACATAGGGGGGCGACGTATTATAGTGCTAGTTATATTTCTTGTACATAGGAAGCGCGCAATATGTATAGTAGTTATATTTTTTTAGCATATGGGGGCGAGTTGTATAGTAGTTATTTCTTGTTACATAGGGGGCAGTATTAAAGTTGGTTGATTTTGTACATAGTGAGCAGTGATTATGTAGTTACTATTGTCTTGTTACATAGGAGCAGTATTTAGTAGTAGTTATATTCTTGTACATAGGAGCGTACTTATAGTAGTTTAATAATTATGTACATAGGAGGCATTTTTACTAGTGAGTTATATTTTTTTACATAGGGGCCAGTATTATAGTATGTTATTTCGTAGTGTACATTAGGGGGGCAGTAGATTACTGAGTGTAGTTATATCTTGTACAGAGGAGACAGTATTATAGTAGTTATATTCTTGGTAAATAGGAGCAGGTATTATAGTAGTTATATTCTTGTCATAGTGAGCAGTATTATAAGGTAGTTAATATTTCTTGTTGTCATAGTGCAGTAGATTTTAGTAGTTATAGTTCTGTGTTACATAGGGGCAGGATTATATAGTTATATTCTTTGTAACATAGGGGGCTGAATTTTTGTAGTTGTAAGACTCTGTGTTCATAGGAGCAGTATGTATTTAGTAGTTATATTCTGTGTACAGTAGGGGGCAGTATTATATTAAAGGGTAGTTAATATTCTTGGTACATAGGAGGCAGATGTTTGTCATATAGTTATATTCTTGTACATAGGAGCAGTATTATAGTAGTTATCATTCCTGTACATTGGGGGGCAGTTTTATGAGGTAGTTATATTTCTTGTTCATGAGGAGCAGTATTATAGTAGTTATATTTTTGTACATAGTATTTTAGTTTAGTAAGATAATCCAGTTTCCTTTTTCACTTGTGGATTCATGTGCTCCATATGATATTCTTCTCTCAAAAGTGAAATAGTGACTGCAGATTTGTCCACCTCTGGGATTTGTGGCAGAGATCTTCAGTTGTCCTGCAATGGATTTTCTCATTCAGTCTATTCTGTATATTCGGTTCCGGGGATACATAATTACCTTTCCACACTTCTTGTATCTTTTTGTCTTTCTATTATATATTAGCTTTATAACTTCTTCTTCGCTTCTGCTCATGTAACTGAGGAGATTGCCCAGAGGTCATCGCTCGCACTGGTTTAGTTCTGGACCTTCACACTTGATCTCGTCTCTCCGGCGCGGCTTGCAGATTGTTTTGCTCTCTGCCTTGTTTATGCAATTACCGCTTTCCCGTCAATGCTCCATGTCACAGATGGCAACAATGTCACCCAGGGAGCCATCTGCTAAAGCCACAATATTCGATGATTTAGTGCCGTGTCAATGATAGATGGAGGGACAGACTCAGGGAGATCGGTTTGGACTGACACAGTTGAACATTGACTATGAAATGATATCAGCGTGGAATTAATTGAAACTTTCCATTGTTATTATACCTGATTTTGTCTTATAGGAGATCTATAGAGTCCCGATGCAATGCTCTATCACTGAAGCAGCCGAAACACCTTCATCACCTGTTACATAATCCTGCTGTAATGAAGGGAAGGACGGAGGGTGCAGACGCCAGAGTCACCTCCGACACAAGTCCTTCTACAGCCTCCATGGCCTCATTATCTCTAAGCGGTTTCCAGATCATCCGTGAAACCTAATGTTACCTTTTCTCATCAGCCTCAAATTTTAGTGACTGGAACTATTACATAAAGAACTACAAGAATTACAAAGGTTCAGAGGAGCAAAAGATTGTGGTGATCATTTACTAAGAGAAGAGAAGATGTCTCCCCCTGTGATCTGCCTGACTATGGAATTTTATTGCTAAACCCCAATTGGACAAAAGGAAATTTTTTACAGTGATTTTTGTACTTATAAAAATTCAATATCTATCTATCTATCTACCCTCATATCTATCTACTATCTTTATCTATCTATTATCTATCTATCTATTTTCCCCAATACTATCTATCTATCTATCTTTCTATCTATCTTTCTATCTATCTATTCTACCCTCTATCATCTATTATCTATTACTATCTATTATCTATCTATCTATCTCATATCTATCTACTCTATTTATCTATCTATCATTTATTATCTACTATCTTCCCCTATCTATCTATCTATTTATCTATCTATCCTATATCTATTTTACTACCTCTTTATCTATTATCTATCATTATCCTCTTCTCTATCTATCCTTTTCTTCTATCATCTATTTTCTATCTATCTCTTCTATATCTATCTATTTCTATCATCTATTATCTACTACTATCTTCCCTATCTATCTTCTATCTATCTAATCTATCTATCTATCTACATCTTTCTATTATTATCTTTCTATCTTTCCTCATTTCTTTCAAATCTTCTATCTCAAATCTATCTATTATCTATCAAATTTTATCTATTATCTATCTACCCTCATTTTCTACATCTCATTTTTACCTCATATCTATCTATCTATTATTATCTATTCTTCAAAATCCCATATTATTGCCCCCAATATATTATCCTATCTATCTATCCCATATCTATCTATTATCTATCTATCTATCAAATCTATCTATTATCTATCTTTCTTTTCTATCTCTATTTTATCTACATCTAATCTACCCTCATATCTACCCCTATCTATCTATCTATCTATCTATTATTATCTATTACCCCTTTATCTACCCTATATCATTTTTACCTATCTATCTATCTTCTATCTTTTCTATCTATCTTTCTTTCTATTATTTTATCTATAATTATCTATTATATTATCTATCTACCCTTCTATTATTACCCATCAAATTTTTCCCCCATTTTCTATTTTCCCTATCTTTAAATTTTTATTTTTCCTTACCCTTTTTCTAATTTTAATTTTTAACCCCCTTATTATCTTTCTATCTACCCCCTATCTATCTATTTCCTATCTTTTATCTATCTATCTACTTTTCTATCTACCCTTCTTTTTCTATCTTTTGGGATCTATCTATCTAATTATCTTATCCCTTATTATCTATCTATCTATCTATCTATCTATCTATCTATCTATCTATCTATCTATCTATCTATCTATCTATCTATCTATCTCAGTAACCTGCAACCTAGGAGAGCAGGGACATCAGTGATTACATGTAAGGTCCATATTTTCTGTGTTTTAGGTTTCTTTGATTTGATGTTGTACCATTTATGTCAGAGCCTCTTTATCTCTCATTGCCCGTAGAGCGCAGCCTATTTCCCAGCGCTGACGACTATCACTCCCATCATCCTCTGTCCACAGTTGGACTTGCAGTCTAATTCCAGGCAAATGAGGTAAATTTTCAAGAAGAAATCTTTTTGCATGTTCTTTGTGGGAAGTCGTCAGACTCCTTGCAGATGATTTTCCTTGCCAAACTAAACCCCAAAAACCCCAATCCCACAAAACAGCAGCTTTCCACCGCCCCCGGGGCTTCCTTGGGTTGCCCTTTGCAGCCCGGATTGTTCTCCGTATAATGGGACATTGGGGCGGGGTCCAAGGAAAACCCTACTTTAGAAATCCTTTACAGGCTTTATACATCTACACCCAGCTCAAGGCGATCACCACAATTTGTCAGGAGAATAAATTACTAAAAGGAAAAAAAAATTTAAAAACTATTTATAGGGGTTTATGAGCCCTGTGTGGGGGAATGTGACCCGGGGGGAAATTCAGCGCTGATTGCATCTTATTTATGTTATTTTTGTGTTTTCTTGGCCCCGTGGTTTTAAAAGTAAAATTTTGAAAAAAAAAAGTTATTTTTTTTTTAATTTTTTTTAAATTTTTTTTTAAAAATTTTTTTTAATTTTTTAAGGAATTTCAGAAAGCGGGTTCCCCCCCGGGGTAAATTTTTCCCCCAATGGAAGAAACCCCCAAGGAAGAATTAAGTAGTTTTTGCAAAAAAGGGGAGGATTTTTACCACCAGGGGGGTTTTCCTGGGGCCCCAGGGGATTGATTCTTGGGCCCCATGGGTTTGGGTTTTTTGGGGGGCCCACCAGGGGAATTAAATTTTTTGGGGGGCCCCCCAAGTGGAGAGATTCTTGGGGCCCCCAGGGGAGTTGTTTTTTGGGGGCCCCACCAGTGGATTTGTTTCCGGGGGGCCCCACCAGTGGAGATAATTTTGGGGAGCCCAGGGGAAAATTGTTTTTTGGGGCCCCCCAGGGGAAGTTGTTTCCCTTGGGGCCACCAGTGGAGATAAATTAGGGGAAAGCCCCAAAAAGTGGAAATTGATTCTTGGGGGCCCCCCAGTGGAGATGATTTTTTTGGGTCCAGAAAAATGGATTTGATTTTTCTCCCTCCAAAGTAGGCGGGATTTTTTGGGGGCCCCACCAGGGGAATTTGGGTTCTTGGGCAAAAGGGGAATTTATTTTTGGGGCCCCCGGTGGGGTTTTTTTTTTGGGGCCCCACCAGTGGAGTTTTCCTTGGGGGCCCACCAGGGGAAATTTTTTTGGGGCCCACCATTTGAGTTTTTTGGGGCCACCTTGTGGGGGCTGGATTTTTTTGGGGGCCCCAATAGTGGAGTTGTTTCTTGGGACCAGGGAAATTTATTCTTGGGGCCCACCGTGGGGGTTTTTTTTGGGCCCCAACAGGGGAGTGTTTTCTTGGGGCCCAAGTGGAGTTGATTTTGGGGGCCAAACCAGGGGGAGTTGATTCTTGGGGGGGGGTTTTTAAACCCCAGGTGGAGAAAAATTTTGGGGCCCAGAAGTGGAGTTGATTCTTGAGGCCACCAGTAATGTTTCTTCTTGAGGTGGACCCTTGAAGCTTATTGTTGGGGCCTACCAGTGGAGTTGATTTTTGTGACCCCACCCTACATCTACTGTTCATGACTCACAAGGTTACTTTTCAGGGAGAAATGCAGAGAAAAGGCAAAGGTGGTCATGTAACATGTCACAGAAGACCAGAATTGTCTCAGAAATCGATTGTCACAATCAGAAAGAAAAATTCGGGTTTCAGATTCATAAACCCAAATTTGGGTTCAGGGAACCCTTTCTGCTCAGCAGGGGGTTTTGTTGAATAATTCCCCTGGTGGGTTCCAAAAAATCAACTCCACGGGGCCTCAAAAAAATAACTCCCTGGTTGGGCCTTAAGAAATTTAACCCCCCCTGGTGGAAACCCAAAAATTTAACTTTACTGGGGGGTCCCAAAAATAACTTTACTGGTAGGGGCCAAATTTAAAATTCCAGGTTTGGGCCCCAAAAAATTAAACTCCAATGGTGGGCCCCAAAATCAACTTCACTGGTGGGGAAACCCAAAAATTAAATTTTACTGGTGGGGGGCAAAAAATCAACTCCAAATGGTGGGCCCCCCAAGGCCCTTAACTCAAAGGTGGCCCAAGAATCAAACCCAAAAATAGCTCAAAGGTGGTCCTCAAGAAATTTTCCCCCACTGGTGGGTCCCCAAAAAAAAAACTCCCTGGAGGGTCCAAAGAATCAAAATCCCCTTGTGGGTCCAAGAATCGGTTTCCCCTGGGAGGGGACCAAGAATCAAATTCCTGGTTTGGGGGCCCGAATTTAATCCACTTTGGGGGCTCCAAGAATAAAATCCCTGGTTTGGGGTCCCAAAAATGGCTCCATGGTTGGGGCCAAAAATAAATTCATGGTGGGGCCCCCCAGGGGGCCCAAGGGAAACCACTCCACTGGTGGGTTTTTCCAAGAAACAACTCCACTGGTGGACCCCAAGAAAACCATCACTGGGTTTGGGCCCCAAAAATCACTTCACTGGTGGGCTCCCTGAATCATCTCCACTGGTCGGCCCCCAAAATTAAAAATCACCAGCGGGGGCCCCCGGCACCCCTTTTTTTTTACATGCTTTGGGGCCCCAAAACCCTAAAATTTCACACCCCCAGACTCTACATCCCAGGGTTTTTTTTTTGGCCAAAGTCCCAAAGTGCCCAAATGCCTGGCCCCCCAAGACAAAAAATTCCCTAGCATCACTTTGTAACTCATTAAAACTTTTGTTTTCCCTTTTTTTTTGCCCCGCTTATTTTTCTTTTCGTTTTGGTTGAAAAAAGGAAAATTTTTTCCTATTTTTTCCCGGAAAATTTAAAAAGGAAAGGGAAGGGCAAAAAAATAGAAGAGGGGACAGCACCGTAAAAAAGGGAAAAGTTTTTCCCTCGGACATCGAAACAATGTTTCATCTCGTTCTTTTCTTTTGTTAGATGTAAACTTACTTTTCCGAAGATGCAAATGAGCCTCCACGTGACCTCCTTCCCCATCAAAATCATGATCGCCTTTTTTGATGTCCTTATGAGGGGTATTTGGCTCAGCATTACTTGCCCTTTGTTGGAAACCCCTATTTATGAAGGACTGAGGAAGGAAATATTGGGAATCAATGGCGAATGCAGCTGCCGACGTCTGCAGCTGCTCCCGCTTTACATTACTCGTTATTTGTGTTTGTAATTAATTTCCCCGAGTGCCTCCAGCTAAGTGGATTAAGCCCGGCAGATAAAGCTTCAACTTTGCTTCAACTTTTTATTGCTAAATATTAACTTTGCCACCAAAGACTTTTTTAATGAATGTAATGGAGCCTATGAATAACAATGGCTTATTGCTTCAGATCTATCTTCCCAAAAGTTAAAATCGATTGCCCCCATTGAATATTTCCTTTATCAAATTTGCATGGCTGGGGGGCCCGCCCCCTGCATAACACATCCGGATTAGCAATATGTAGATGTTCTTTATGAGCTCTAGGGGAAAACAAAAATCAATAGCATTTCATTTTCCTCCCCCTTGGAAAAAAAAGGGGGTTGCATTGCCCCAAAAATTTTTTTTTTAAATTGCTTTTCTTAAAAAAAAAAATCTACCCGGTTTTTGGAATTCCTTAAGGTTTAAAAAATAGCAATATATTGTATAGAATATTATATAGTAATATTGCGGGGATGCAAGTAATTACACTTTACGGATGGAGCAGAGTTTGATTTGCTTTAAAAAATGAAGGGAAAAAGGGAAGTAAAAAACTAAATTTCCAAAAAATTTTCTGTTTGGGTTTTTCTTCCTTTTAGAAAAAAAGAGCCGTTTTGTCTTTGTTGGGGTGCAAAGCTTCCCCCGGGTTTTCCAACAACCTTTTTTTTGCACTAGCACTGGCCAGGTGGTGAAATCAATTCCCGCTGTTTTTTCAGCAAAAAACCCGGAACCCTTTTTTATGTTTTTTTACTGACAAACTTTAATCCCTTAGAGCACTTTAGTTTTCTACCCTGCTATTAAAACTCCTGCATTACCCATGTCCATATAACAGGCTTAGCTAGGAATAGAAGAGCTGAAATGTCAGACACTGTTGTAGAACCTCTCACAGCCTGAACAGGAAGTGGGAGCCTGAAGCTGTAGAACCGCACACAGCCTGAACAGGAAGTGGGAGCCTGAAGCTGGAGAACTACCCACAGCCTGAACAGGAAGTGGGAGCCTGAAGCTGGAGAATTTCCCCACAGCCTAAAACGGGAAAGGGGGAAACCCTAAAGCTTTTTAAAACAAACCCAACGCGGGAACGGGAAGTGGGAGCCTGAAGTCTTAGAACCACCCACAGCCTATAGAGCAAACAGAATCCTGAAGCTTTAGAACCCCTCATAACCTGAACAGGAAATCGGAGCCTAAAGCCTTAAAACCTGCCCACAACCTGAACATTAAGTGGGAGAAACCCTTTTGTAAAAAAGGGGGAGCCTGATAAATTAAAAATCTCTTTATGTTTGTCATTTGAAACAACTCAAGGTAATAAAAGCGCCCCTATCAAGCAACATGTGCCGCCGTTTATTTTATGGGGGTCCCTTTCTTAAGGGGGGGAAAAAGTTTTTTGCGGGGCCCCCAATTGTGAAAGTTCTCCCCCCTTGAAAAAGGGGCCCTCCGAAAACTGACATAATGGGTCGACCTCAAACTATGAAGAAAAAATGAAAAACAAACCCAGAAATCCCCAATGTTTTTATCTGGAAAAAAAATTTATTGGCACATTTTTGGGGGGAAAAAAAGTATTTGATCCCCCCTTACAAAACAAGCAAGAGTTTCCCGGCTCTCACAGACCTGTAACTTCTTCTGTAAAAAGGCTCCTCTGTCCTCCAATTTATTTCCTGTAGTAATGGCCCCCGTTTTTAATTTGTTATTCCCGTTAAAAGACACCCGTCCACAAACCCCCAAAAATCACAAATCCAAAAATCCACTATGATGAAGACCCAAAAGCTGGGCGAAGGCCCAGAAAAAAAATTGTAGCCCTGGGGGCGGGGTGGGAGGAAATGAAAACGCAAAGGCGAGCCAGGGGCCCTTTGGGGTGAAGAAATCAACCCGTGGGAGCAATAATTTGAAAATGGAAAGGGCCATACAAGACCCCTGATAATGTCCCCCCAAACTGGGGGGGCCCACGGGAAGATCTCACCCCCCCCGGGGGGGGCAAAATGATCACAAGAATGGTGGCAAAAATCCCAGAAAACCAAAACGGGGGGACCTGTGAATGAATTCAGAGAGGGTGGGGCCAAAAATAACAAAGGGTACCATCAGTAAAAACACTGGCCGCCCGGGGCTTAGATCCTGCAGTGCCGGAAGTGTCCCCCCGTTTAAGCCAGTACAAAGTTCGGGCCCGTTGATGTCCGACCCTTTATCAGCAAGGGGCATTGAAAAATGAAAGTGGCCCGGGTCTTTCAACATGACAATGAAAACCCCAAACTCAGAGCCCCGGGGCAATGAAGGGACCGGGTTATAAGAAGAAAATTTTAAGGGGCCTGGAGTTTGGGGTTAGCCATTTTTTGAAACTCAACCCCATGAAAACCTTTGACGGGAGTTGAAAAGTCCGTTTTTTGCCCGCGGGCAGCCCCCAAAAAAAACACGCTCTAGAGGGAGAACTCATGGAGGGAAAGGGGCCAAAAATACCAGCACCCGTGTGGCCAACCTTGTGAAGAAATGTTTGAACCCTTTTTTCAATTTTCCAAAAAAGGGGATAGAAAAAAAAAGGATTGAGATGAACTTTTTTATTGAAAAAAAAATTCTTCTTTTCCACCATTTTAATTTTTCCAATAAATTATTTTCCAAATCAGATTTTGGGGGATTTGTTTTTTGATTTTGGGCCTTATAGTTTTAGGTTTGACCCATGATGTCAATCAAAGGCCCTCTCAAAAAAATTTTTTGGTTTGGGGAAAAATTGCCAATTTTGGGGGTGACCCAAAATTTTTTTTCCCCCCAGTAAAATCTCAAGTGGAATCAAATGAAATTCTATAAAAAAGCCACAACCATACTACCTTTCACTGAATAAACCCAAAAGCAACACTGCAATCAAAGGATTAAAAAAAAAGTGATCACAAAAAATCACTACTGATGGGGCAAATTTAAATATTAAAAAATTGTGGTAAAAAAAAAAAAAACAGGGATTTTAACTGGTGAAGGGATTATCAAAAAACAAAATTTTACTAAAAAGTTTTCAGTGAGAACATAATAAATTTTCTAAAAACCTGTTGTTCTCCGAACTTGCTGCGCTGGTTTTTTTTGTATTTGTTTTTTTCTGACAATGACCAACCCCCAAAAAAAGTTGAAAAATTTTTGTGGAAAATTTGTTTTTGAAGGGGGCCTTTTACCCCAAAGGGTAAATTTTAAACCAAACTGTGACTGTAAGCAGGTCCCTGACTCGGAGAGCACTACTTGTTACATGAATTTTTCCTAATTTCCCCCTATAGGAAAAGGGGGGATGTAAATTAGAAAGCGGGGAGCCCCCAGTTTTTTATGTGTAATTTTTTGGGTTTTTTTCCCCTCTTTGGGCCCTTTCCTCTAAATGCTCCTCTTCTCTACAACCCCCCCACCTGCTCTCTATGTGGGCCCGGGGTCCCCCATGGTGGTTTTCAAAACTGCCAATAAATCAGCACAAGCAACATTGCTTATTGTTGCTTTTTGTCTGCAAAATTACAAAGCTTGAAATATGTAGCTAAGTTCTAACGTTATCAAAGTGGCCTAAACCGTTCCTTCAGCTTTAGGCAGAATAAGTCCATAAGAAGGAGCTTCAGCAGCTCTACCTGCTCCATGCCAAATACATTCCTACCTCTCCCCTCTTGTGGCATTTCACCGAGACACTGAAAGAGAAGCTGCAGCTACATCTCCCTCCTCCCCATCAGCAGTCAAATAAACTGCAGCTGCATCTCCCTCCTCCCCATCTGCTGTCAAATAAACTGCAGCTGCATCTCCCTCCTCCCCATCAGCAGTCAAATAAACTGCAGCTGCATCTCCCTCCTCCCCATCTGCTGTCAAATAAACTGCAGCTGCATCTCCCTCCTCCCCATCTGCTGTCAAGTGAACTGTGCTGTATTTCCTTTCTCAGACCTGCTAACAAGTAACCTACAGCTGCATCTCCCTCCTCTCAACATCCTGTCAGGTATCTTAGCTTTATCTCCTTCCTCCACACTTCATGTCAGTCAGGTATCTACACCCAGTGCCGGACCTGGGTGCTTAGGGCCCACCAGAGAAGTTGATTTTATGGGCCCATTGTGCCTCCCTGTCTCTGACACCTGTATGGTGTCCTGCGCGGTCTCGCTTCAACTTATACAGAATGGCGTGATGACATCATCACACTAATCTGTAATCAAGATAGCTGAGCCCCCCTCACCTAATTGCAGCAGGACACCGGGTGAACTTAAAAGGTCTAAAGATATATTTCCTCCCCCTTGCTCCCTCCGAATGATACCATATATGGGATGATATATATATATATATATATATACTGAGTATAAAACCAGTAAATAATGGTCATGCACTTACAACATCACACCGCTACACAAAACCAGCATCCCAAGACTATTACTAAAAATTCCACTAAGACCATATACCCCCACATCATGACAGAAAAATACTGCCACATCATGACCACATATCACCACCACATAGTGAAAGAATAATACCACAACACTATGATCACATATCTCCACCACACCACATAGTGAAAGAATAATACCACGACACTATGACCACATATCATCCCCACATAGTGAGTGAATAATACCACCCCACTATGACCACATATCACCACCACATAGTAACTGAATAATACCACAACATTATGATTACATATCACCACCACATAGTGAAAGAATAATATCTCCACACCCTGACCACATTTCACCACCACATAGTGACTGAATCATAGCTCCACACTGTGACCACATATCACAATACATAGTAACTGAATCATAGCTCCACACTGTGACCACATATCACAACACATAGTGACTGAATCATAGCTCCACACTGTGACCACATATCACCAACACATAGTGACTGAATAACACCTCCACATCATGATCACAAATCACCCCCACATAGTGACTGAATAATACCTCAACATCATAACCACATATCACCACCACATAGTGACTGAATAATATCACTACACCATGACCACATATCACCCCCACATAGTGACTGAATAATACCTCCACATCATTACCACATTTCACTCCACATAGTGACTGAGTAATACCTCAACATCATGACCACATATCACCACCACATAGTGACTGAATAATACACAATACCATTACTGAATATAAAATATTACACTACAACCAATATTATTGCCATGCAGTGACAATGCAGTGGTAGATACCAGTTGTAGTCATGTGCTCTGCCCACATATAAGTGATAACATTAAATTTACATGCAGGGACTCACCAGAGACATTTTTCCTGATGAGTCGTTCCCTTCTTTGACAAGTTATTCTCTCTCCCTTTTCTTCTCCCTTTAATCCAGACCGCCATGACTCGTCCCTGAAGAATTTAAGACACAGACATCTTAGACTCCTCACTTTTCCAGCACTTCCCTTGCATTTAACACCTCCATACAAACTCCCCATTCATAGTGTCCCCAGTGGTAATAATGAACCCATTGTGCCCCACACATTAAAATTGCTCCAGTTTGGGTACCAAGTTTTCATCTTGTTTTGCCCCCATATAGTAGGTAAGTAAACCCCTAATATAATAGGTTGGCACACCGCCAAAACTAGGTAGGCGGATAGGTATACCCCCTCCTAAGTAGGTATATAGACCCCTGGGAGATAGACATCACGGCCCTCTGTAGGTAGGTATAAAAAAAAAACCTCAAGGTATAGCCCCTGTATGTAGGTATATAGAGAACCTGTTAGTAGGTAGACCCTCTGTAGGTATATACAGACTCCTGTAAGTATATATGCTCCCTGAAGGTGTACACAGCCCCCTGTAGGGATAAAGAGGCCGCTGTACATTTACACCCCATTGTAGGTATACTGCCCACTGTAGATATATACATGCCCCCTGTAGCTCTGTATACATGGCCTCTGTAGCCCTATATACATGCTCCCTGTAGCCCTCTATACATGCCCCCTGTACATATGGACCCTGTAGGCATGTCTCCTGTATATAGCCTCCTGTACAGCTGCCCCATGTATACATACACCCTGTATTTAGCCTCCTGTACACATGACTCTTGGATATATGACCCCTGTGCACATGCCCCCTGTATATATGCCCCTTATGTATCTGCCCCCTGTACACATTCCCCCTGTATATGCCCACTGTGCACCTGGCTCCTGTATGTATGCCCCCTGTGCACCTGTCCTCTGTATATATGCCCCCAGTGTACAGTATCTGCCCCCTGTATATTTGCCCCCTGTGTATCTGACCCTATTCTTCTCAATCCTCCCAACCTGCTATAAAGTGAACCCCAGCTACATCTCCCTCCTCCCCATCTACTGTCAAGTATCTGCTGAACCAAGGTTTGAGGACACACGATGAGGGGATCTCCAGCCAAAGAGGCCAAAAAGATGTGGGACAAAGTTTCATTTGTAACGCTGCAAAAAAATGAACAATACTGTGCGTCCACTTTACTGCAAGCCGTGACCTGTCATCCCATTCTCAAATTTCTCCTGTCCCAATGGTAGGTTGAATTTTCCTCCTTTTAGAAATAAAATGACTTCAATTAGACGGCGGATGAGGCATCATTATAGAGTCCTGTCTGTGGCTGCTATTGTGCTCGGCTGTTTTGTGAGATCTGCCTGGTAATGTTCTCTGCACAGTATTATTATCTTTAACACAATCCTTTCATAGAGTCCAGCATATTAACATGATGAAATATATGGAAATGAGCACCTTGGGGTTTGTCGCGTTGTGTGTTCTTTGAATTTAGTGAACCAGATTATTTTCTTTGTAAGGAGTCTCGCTAATTGTTGTCTGAAAATCCGTCGACCTCCTCAGAGCATCTGAATGGCCCGTAGATCTCCAGCGCTTGTTACATCTTTATTCAACCAGTCCCACCAGGCAAACTCCTTCCCACAGACGAGGAACACACAGATAAGTGATTGTTTGTATCCATTGTATTGTCTTATTAATAAAGAGACCTGCAGGCCTAGCTGGGGATGAACTTTATATCCAATTCCCAGAAGAGCCATCAAGTTGGCTTTTCCTCCAGGTGAAGACCATAGGTATCATTAGACTCCAGAATAATTGTAGTCTTCTGCTCAGGTCTTCAGGCTTCTCCAGGGATCACTTGATGGTGTCCACCTTCATTGTTCATCTAAATTCCTTGCTACAACCAATATTATTGCCATACAATGACAATGCAGTGGTAGATACCAGTTGTAGGCATGTGCTCTGCCCACATATAAGTGATACCATTAAATTTACATGTAAGAACTCGCCAGAGACATCTTTCCTGATGAGTCGTTCCCTTCTTTGACAATTTATTCTCTCTCCATTTTCTTCTCCTTTTGGCCCAGACCGCCATGACGTACCTGCAGAATTTAAGACACAGACATCTTAGACTCCTCACTTTTCCAGCACTTCCCTTCCATTTCCGACATCCATACAAATTCCTCATCCATAGTGTCCCCAGTGGTAATAATGACCCCCTTGTGCCCCACACATTAAAATTGCTCCAGTTTGTGTACCAAATTTTCATCTTTTTTGTCCCCATGTAGTAGGTAAGTAAATACCTAATTTAATAGGATGGCACACCACGACTGCTAAAACTAGGTAAGCGGATAGGTATACCCCCTTCTAAGTAGGTATATAGACCCCTGGTAGATAGATATAACGGCCCTCTGTAGGTAGGTATAAAAACCCCCTCAAGGTATAGCTGTAGTTAAGTATATATAGCACCTGTTAGTAGGTAGACCCCCTGTAGGTATATACAGCCTCCTGTAGGTAAATATGCTCCCTGAAGGTATACACAGCCCCCTGTAGGGATATAGAGGCCACTGTACATTTTTAGTCTTCTGCTCAGGCCTTCCGGCTTCTCCAGGGATCACATGATGTCCACCTTCATTGTCCATCTAAATCCCTTGCTTGTGTTTTTTTCTACTTTGCTGCCTTTTAAGGCATTTTGTTTGAATCCAAATTAGTTTGAAATATGTGATTTAGATACTTTGGGCGACATGTATGATTTTTGGCGCCCAGGCACAATTTTTTTGCGCACCTTAGTAATGTAGAATGCACCTGAATCTATGAACCTGTTATACTGCGGGTCATAGATTTAGCACTTTCTAACTACAAAGCGACACTTCTGGCTCAGGTAAACCACTTTTGCAGTGCTCTACCTGTTCCAGCAGCAATGGCTTGGATTTGCCGCAATGAAGATATAAATGTGTAGCTTCGGCCGGTTTTAATGTGCCCCCACCTCCAGCACTCCCCCTCCCCCCTGAGATTGGGCGCATTACAAAGTGCCACGGGCACCCGATATTGCGCCTAATTATGGAGTGCTCCTGCTCATACATCAAGCGCTGAAAGGACGTCAGACTACTGGTGCAGCCCCGTTCATACATGTCGCCCATTCTCCTTCTGAAGGTCAATGGCCCCAGTTATAGACAATACAGGTCGGTCACCTTTTGTCTTGGAAAAAGAAAAGTATATAGGAGAAGAAGTGAAAGTGAGAATACAGTGAGTGGATAGAGAGTATCAAGATCATCACTTGTCTTTAAGAAGCTTGAAGAGCCAAACTAAAGACAAGAAGAAAAGGAAAATAAGGTAAAAGGCGGAAGAAAAAGAAAAAAAGAGGAGGGAAAAGGAAAAGAAGGAGGCATTGAAGAAAAGAAACAAGAAAAGAGGGAGGAAAAAGAAGGGGAAGAAGAAGATGATATGGAAGAAGAAAAAAGAAAAAATTAAGAAGAGGAGGAAGAAAATATGGAGAAGGAAAGAAAGTAAAAGAGGAGGAAGAAGGAGAAAAAGGAGAGAACAAAAAGAAATAAGTACAAGGATGCACAAAAAGAGAATGGAAAAATGAAGACGAGGAGAAAAAAATATGGAGAAAAATAGGAAGTGAAGAGGAGACAGAAAAAAAGAGAAGTTGAAGAAGGAGTAAATGAAGAAAAAAGAAAGATTATGAGGGGAAACAAAAGGAAGGACAGAAGGAAAACAAAATAAACAAGAAGATAAGACAAAGCATGAAAAAGATGAGAAAGAAGAGAAAAAGCAGGAGGAGAAGAGGAAATATGAAGAAGAGGAGGAAAAAAGAAAAGAATAAAGATGTAGAAAAAGAAGATGAAGATGAAAAGGATAAAGAAGAAGAATAGACAAAAGGATATGATAAGCAGGAAAAAGAAGAGCAAGGAAAGAAGCAGAAGGATGAATATAAAGCAAGAAGAGAAGGGAAAAATGTAGAAGAGGAGAACTATGGAGAAGAAGAGAAGGAAAGAGAAGACAAAGAGAAAAAAGAAAAGAAAGAAGACAAATACAGTAGAGGAGGAAAAAGTGTCTTATTGAAGTAGAGAAAAAAGAATCGAGGAGATGAAGAAGAGAAGGAAGAAGACTAAGAGGAAGAAGTAAAAGTGAAGATACAACAAGTGAATAGATGTTGTTAAGGCCATCATAAAAATGCCTTTGAGGAAAATAAAATCAGGTAGAAGAGAAAATTAAAGAAAGAAAAGTCAAAGTAGTAGAAGCAAAAGAAAAAAAAGAAAAGGAGGGTGATGAAGAAATATGGAGAAGAAGAAGAGGTAAACAGAGACAAAGAGAAAGAAGATAAACAGAAGGAATAAGATGAAGATGGGGAGATGAAGAAGAGGAATGGGAGGAGGAAACAATGGCAAAGAAAAAGAAGTAAATAAGAGGAGGAATAAGAAGGTGAAGAAATGAAGAAGTTGGAAAAGAGGGAGAAGAAGAAAAAAAAGAAAAGGAAAAAAGAATACAAAAAAAGGAAAAAGTCAAGAAGAAATAAAGGTAAAAAGAGGACAAAGAAGGCAAAAGAAGAGAAGAAATGTTGTAAAGAAGACAAAGAAGTAGTAAAAAAACCCAGAAAAATAATTTTAGAAAGATTACAACGTAGAAGAAAAGAAGGAAAAGACGAGAGAAAAGGAAAAAGGAGAAAAAAACAAAAAGGATGAGGGTGAAGTAGAAGGCGAATGGAAAATGAAAGAAGAGCATGAAGAAGAGGAAAAAGATGAAAAGGGAGAAAGAGAAGAAGATGAAGATAAAGAGGGTAAAGACAAATATTAATTGAAAGATATTAGCATTTGTAAGGATTTAGCTTCTTTTTAGCTGCTATGTTTTACATAATGTAGGATTATAATTACTATTAGTGGTATTGTTAGTATTTGGAGTATTAATGTAATATTAATCACAGAACTGGTTGTCAATATTGAAATAATTGGAGTGAGGTCTCACTAGTGAGTATTGGGAATAAACTGGTAAGAAGCACTGAGCCTCCATGTATAGGGAGAATTGTATATCTATAATGGTGCAGAACTGATACAATCAGACCTCAACCATCACATATTGTCACAAAGTGGCTGAACTGAGCTTCAAAAGCAAATATTCTGCAATATTAAACATGAAAACCAAAGTTTTGAACCATCTTTGGTAACTGAAGTGTTGGCCTCAAGTCAGCCCCCAATTGTGCAAGTTCTCCCACTTAACCCCTTAAGCCGAACGCCTGAAAAGTAGTTAATGAACAGAACATATTTTTTAGTTTTTGCCTCCTTGCGTTTCAACAGTTGTAACTTTTTTATTTTTTCAATGACGCAGTTGTATGAGGCCTTGTTTTATTCGAGACAAATTGTACTTTATGGGGGAATAGTTTAAGTTCACTTATAAATAATTGCAGAATTTTTTTTTAATTTGTTAAAAAAAAAAATATTTTTTATTTTTTTTACACCATTCACATTTCACACTTAATAACTTGCTAGATTAATTTTACAGGTTATTACGGTCGTGTGGATACCTAATATGTGTAGGTTTTTTTTGTTCGTGTAATATATGCACAATTTTTTTTTTTTTACACTTATTGTGGGTTTTTTTTACTTTTTTTTTTTTTTTTTTTAAATCCCCTGAAGGCTGAACTGTTTTACATTTTTTTTTTTTTTTCACTTAGTTAAAGTATTAGCATATTCATATATTTCTAATACATTATAATCTGTCTGACACAGGCAGTGATCAGGGCAGCTCACAGTCTGCCCTGGTCACTGGCTTGATACACAGATAGCTCTGGGGCCACTATAGGTCCCCAGGGCTGACTGTGCAGCCGTTTCCCGGGCTCTGTCGGGTCACCGGGTGTACCGATCACCTGACAAAGCAGGGGAACCCTTTGATTGCGCTGCGGTAATGCACCGCCACAATCAAAGGGTTAAAGCATCGGGGAGCGGGGATTTCACCCGCATCCTGGTGCTCGTAGGAGATGCTCTGGGATCAGGGCTGTATAGTACAGCCCCGATCTCAGCGCGGCTGCGGCGCCCGGGCGCCGCAAACTCCGATCACTGCAGCGACCTCTTAAGACGTCGCTGCAGACGAACGACCTGCACCAGCCGACGTCTAAAGTCGGCGGGCGGTCGTTAAGGAGTTAAAAAGCTTAAAGAGGCCTGTAATTGACATCATAGGTCGACCTCAACTACAAGAGACAAAATGAGAAAACAAATCCCGAAAATCCCATTGTCTGATTTGGAAAGAATTTATTTGCAAATTATGGTGGAAAATAAGTATTTGGTCCCCTGCAAACAAGCAAGATTTCTGGCTCTCACAGACCTGGAACTTCTTCTGTAAGCGGCTCCTCTGTCTTCCTCTCATTACCTGCAGTAATGGCTCCTGTCTGAACTTGTTATCAGTATAAAAGACACCTGTCCACAACCTCAAACAGTCACACTCCAAACTCCACTATGGTGAAGACCAAAGAGCTGTGGAAGGACACCAGAAACAAAATTGTAGCGCTGCACCAGGCTGGGAAGACTGAATCTGCAATAGGCGAGCAGCTTGGTTGGAAGAAATCAACTGTGGGAAAAATAATTAGAAAATGGAAGACATACAAGACCACTGATAATCTTCCTCCATCTAGGGCTCCGCGAGATCTCACCCCGTGGGGTCAAGGTGATCACAAGAACGATGAGCAAAAATCCCAGATCCACACGGGGGGACCTAGTGAATGACCTGCAGAGAGCTGGGACCAATGTAACAAAGGCTACCATCAGTAACACACTGCCATCAGGGACTCAGATCCTGCAGTGCCAGACGTGTCCCCCTGCTGAAACCAGTACATGTCCGGGCCTGTCTGAAGTTTGCTAGAGAGCATTTGGATGATCCAGAAGAGTATTGGGAGAATGTCATATGGTCAGATGAAACCAAAGTAGAACTGTTTGGTAGAAACACAACTCGTCGTGTTTGGAGGAGAGAGAAGGCTGAGTTGCATCCAAAGAACACCAGACCTACTGTGAAGCATGGGCGGGCAACATGATGCTTTGGGGCTGTTTCTCTACAAAGGTACCAGGACAACTGATCCGTGTACATGAAGAATGAATGGGGCCAGGTAACGTGAGATTTTGAGTGCAAACCTCCTTCCATGAGCAAGGGCATTGAAGGTGAAACGTGGCTGGGTCTTTCAGCATGACAATGATCCCAAGCACACCTCCAGGGCAACAAAGGAGTGGCTTCATAAGAAGCATTTCAAGGTCCTGGAGTGGTCTAGCCAGTTACATATCTCAACCCCATAGAAAACCTTTGGAGGGAGTTGAAAGTCCATGTTGCTCAGCGACAGCCCCAAAACATCACTGCTCTAGAGGGGATCTGCATGGAGGAATGGGCCGACATACCAGCAGCAGTGTGCGCCAACCTTGTGAAGACAGAAAACGTCTGACCTCTGTCATTGCCAACAAAGGAGATAGAACAAAGGATTGAGAGGAACTTTTGTTATTGACCAAATACTTCTTTTCCACCATAATTTGCCAATAAATTCTTTCCAAATCAGATAATGTGATTTTCGGGATTTGTGATTTTGTTGGATTTATCACACAACCAATTTTTTTAATACAATGTATAACCCTTCTTGAAGAACATTGATACCAACTTTGTAGTGCTAGGAGTATTTGTAGAATTTTTACATTTCGGAGCCTATTTATAGAATCTTTTCAATTTTCTTCTGTATTTTTTAATTGTAGCTAAAGTTTAAAGCAATAATAATCAAGTCGGGCAGAAAATCTTAATTTTAAATTCTAAATTCATTTTGAATCTTTTAAATAATTTCAGAAATGTTACTTTAACACAAGGTAGAAAATGTTGAGCTTTTCCTTGGCGACGTAGAATGTCATGCTCCCCGCTGAACATGTTCCCATCTGATGTCTAAATATGTTTCCACACTGATTAACCTCTTTTTAGTCATGAACTTTCTTCTTCTTATTGACAATTCAATGCATTTGTACACGGTTTTCATTTCAGCTAAAACCAGGGAAAAAAACTGGAAAGCCTTATCTGTGGGAGAACATTTCTTATGTTGAGATCAATAATTGATTATACCTACTTGAAAGTGGTTGTGTGAATTATTGAATAGGTTCCCTGGTTCACTTTACTATGCAAAGCAAACTTCTGGTAATTACAAACTAGTTATAGCCAAAGGAAATGTCAAGATAAATGTATTGGTTTTAACTTCACGCTGGAAAGTCATAGATTCATGTTTAATTGAATGGGGGACTGTAGAAGAGGTCTGGTGTCCATAATTAATGCGGGGGAAATCCATACAGAAAGGCAGAGGTGCACGGGGATTGTTACAACTAATGCTTTAAACTACACATTATTATCAATATTACTGACTAATTCGGGTTCCCCCATTTCCGACAGCTGCAAATATGTTGTGTACAACCTTAAAAGGGTGTTCTCACCATAGACTTTGATGACTTTGATATCATTAGGATATGCAATCAACTTCCCATAGGAGCAAGTCCCACCTCTGGGTCCTGCACCTTTCTCTAAAATGGGCCCCTGAAAGTGTCGGCCTGGAATGGAAAGTCAGTCATGCTTGCGCATGACTCTACATTCTGTTCTATGGAAGCTCCCAGTAGCAGTGTTTTGGGCTGTACTCAGAGCTACAATAGGACAGAATGGAGAGTCAAGAGTGACTGGCTCTCCCTTCTGAGCCAACAGTTTTGAAGGCCTGTTAACACCTCTAGGACCTGAACCTATCTGGAGAGCTGAACCCCAAAAGTTTTGGCTTAGAATGAAGAGCCGGTTACGCTTGCATATGACTCTCCATTCTGTTCTGTGGGGGATCCCAGGAGATGGTAGAGGTGTGTTTGGCCATACTCCAAACTCCCACAGAACAGAATGAGGAGTCATTCTGAGCTGAAACTTTTGGGATCCAGATCTCAAGATAGGTGCAGGTCCCAGAAGTGGTATCTGCCCCATCAGACTTTAAAAGCATGTACCATCATCAAATGGTGAGAAAAACCCCTTAAGGGGGAATTTGGGACCCTTCATCCCGGCAAATGTGTTTCAGTCCATTAATATTTATGATTTGCCTTGCATAGGGCGCCCACTTTAGGTCAGGCCCCAGCATCTGCATAGGGTAAAGTTCAAGCCATTAAATACACAAATCTTTTCCCCCCATTGTTTAGGTGATTTTCTTGAAGTTGTCTTGTTGCATCACCCAACATCTCTTCAGAACATGGACTATTGTCCTTACAATCCCCTGCAAAATCGTTTCAGACACCATTGAAATCATTGTTCTCAAGATCTCCAGGCTTAAAGGGGGCAAAGCAGTCCAAATTTTGATGCCTCTCCACCAGGCTTCACGTTATGGTAAGGTGTTAGTGTGCACTGCTCATTTCCTTCCATGATGTTGGACATTGAGCTAAAAAGTTTCATTTGTCCATAGAGCATTTCCTAGAAACATTTTTGGACATCTATGTGGCCTTGGGTAAACTTTAGATGGGGAGCAATTGTTTGGGGAACTTTGGCCAAAAAAAGTCATGGGTTTCCTCTATCACCTTCTGAAATGATTTGTGGATAATGTTACACTTCTGATTCAGTTGATATCAAATTCAACTTAAATCTAAGTGATCTAATTCAGGTTGTCTCAATCAAAAATAGCTAAAAAATGTAGTTAGGGTTAAAGGGAATTTTTCGCTTCATCAGTTTGTGTGTTTCATTGTGCTCTCAGCTTCTCAGCTCCACAAATTCAGGGGCGTTTCTTCCCCTCCCAGCTGGTTGTTTCTTAACTGAAGGGGGATGACATCATCCCCCCCTTCACTGTTCGTGCTTGCTCCCGAGTCAGTGTGTTTGTTTGAGATCAGTGGGAGGGGATAGCACATCCCTGTTCTCTCCCCCCTCTGAGTCCACATGTCACTGTGTCGTTCCTCTCCCTATGCAGTCTTATTTTGTAAGAACTGTTTGTTTACATACCACAGGCCTGCATTCAGTCTAGACAGTCTTCTATGAACTCAGAGCACTGATCTCTTCTCCTCTCACAGCTGGAGGTTTGTTACAATTGAATCCAGTCTTCTATGAACTCCTCCAGAGCAGCACAGTTCTCCCTTCTGTGTTTACACGCAGGAACATTTAGGCATCGAGGCACAATTTTGCTGTTTTCTGATTGTAGAAGCCCTGCAGTATTATTGTGTTTCTTCTGACTGTGCAGAGTGAAATTGCTGTCGGTCCCTTACTTTGAGTGAGAGAGGCAGCCTAATGCTCCCTCTATGTGTGCATTAGGCACCAACGCACAATTCTGCTGTTTTCTGATTGTAGAAGCAGGTGCAGTGCCTCTGTGTTTCTGCTGGCTGTGGATAAATAATAGACTTGAAAGAAACTCCAGCACTCGTGCTCAGGGTAGACATTCTGTACAGTATGTGATTTTACTCTACGTTTTTACGTCTTCAATAAAGTGTGTTCTTCATTTTGGAATTTATACCCTGAGCATGAGTGCTGGAGTTTCTTGCAAGTCTTCTATTTATCCATACCTGGAGTCTACAGCCGCACATCCGCCTCTGTCTTGCACCGTGTGTAGAAGGGATTATAATCACGAACCGCATGTGGACATTTTACAACTGGTGAGCGTTTACCAACTTTTCTCTTTGTTTCTGCTGGCTGTACAGAGTGAAATTGTTGCTGGCCCCTTATTCCGAGTGAGAGAGGCAGGAATGCGCGCTCCCGTGAATACGACCTGGGGCCGGACAGAATGTAAATTAGTAGAGCCGTCAGCCAATGACAGGACAGGAGGAGGAATCCGACCGGCACTGGGGAACTGTGTTTACAGAAACAGAAGATAAGGGACACTGTGATAACAAGACAGCTTTGCTAATGACATCCAATTGTAAAGTTGTTTGTTTTCACTGTCCCCTTATTCTGAAGACCATTTAATGAAATGATACAACCCCTTTAAGATTTTTGCAGAATCTTAGGGGTTAACATAGCATGGAACTCCCAGTGCGGCATCACATCGGTTGTCTCATCCGACGTTACTTTGAGTTACCATAACAAAGGGAAATGGCAACATATTACAGTAATCAGAAGTAATGTTTGAAATCACACTAGAAATGATGCCTCCTCGGAACACAACCCTTAAAACACCATTGTGCCCAATCCCAGCTAAGGGTGCAATTTTTGGACAGGTTCTCTTTTCTTGCTTAATGTTAGTAATAATTCTGTGGACATGAACTGTACTCAGTATAAATTTTGTGAGCCATGTCATATGTGTCATTTCTCTAAGTCCATGTGGAATATGCTGGACCGATCGTGTATGGATCTAGAACTTAGCTTGACCGTGATTTCATGGCTTTCTGTGTTATCTGCTCTTACGTACAAACCAAAGCCACTGAAAAGCATTGAAAAAGTTGAGTTAACTTCTATAGTTTTAGGCTCCAACTTTCTGTTCACGTTCTGGACGGTTCTACAGCTTCAAGCTCTCACTTCCTGTTTGAGCTGTGGGTGGTTCTATAGCTTCAGGCTCCCACTTTCTGCTCAGGCTGTGGGTGGCTCTACAGCTTTAGGCTCCCACTTCCTGTTCAGGCTGTAAGTGGTTCTACAGCTTCAGGCTCCCACTTCCTGTTTGGGCTGTGGGAAGTTGTTCAGCTTCAGGTTTCCACTTCCTGTTCAGGCTGTGGGTTGTCCTATAGCTTCAGGCTCCCCCTTCCTGCTCAGGCTTTGGGTGCGTCTGCAGCTTTAGGTTCCCACTTCCTGTTCAGGCCATAGGTGGTTCAACAGCTTCAGATTCTCTCTTTCTGTTCAGGCTGTGGGTGGTCCTACAGCTTCACGCTCCCACTTCCTATTCAGGCTGTGGGAAGGTCTACAGCTTCAGGCTCCCACTTCCTGTTTTCCAGTTCAGGCTGTGGGGGATTCTACAGCTTGAGGCTCCCACTTCCTGTTCAGATGTGGGTGGGTCTACACAAGTGATTGGTATATGAGCTCTACTATTTGTAGCAGAGCCTTTTATAAGGACATTAGTGCTAGAGGTTTCTAAACAGAAGTGCACATAGCTGCAGAGCTCCAAAGGGTTAAGGTTTAATAGTAAGGTAACAAGCTCCTGTGCTGTTGATAAGAGTCACATCACCATCCTAATTTTATCGCTGGGAGAAGGGCAATTTTTCGACAGGTTCTCCTCCCTGGCTTGATTTTAGAAATAATTCTGTGACCATCATGAAATACTTAATATAAATGTTGCAATGTGAGTCATGTCATACGTTTCCCTTCTCCGATGCCATGTGGAATATGCCGGACTGATCAGATCTAGAGTTTAGCTTGAACTTGATATCATGGATTTCTGCTCTTATCTCTCAACAAAAGCCACTAAAAAGCATTGAAATGTTGAGATAACATTATGTGCGGTGACATCACAGTGCATTGTCTGTCAAGTTTAGCTTTGCTACATCTGTACAATTCCAGCCACAAACCGTGTCAATGTCCTGTCCTCTTATCTATTAACTCCTTAACGACCGCCCACCGTCTTTTGGCGTCGCTGCAGACAGCGGAGATTGCGGCTCCGGGCGCCGCAGCAGCGCTGAGAACAGGGCTGTACTACACATCCCTGATCCCAGCGCAGCCTCTGCAAGCCCCAGGGTGCGGGGGAAACCTCCGCTCCCCCGGTGCTTTAACCCTTTGTCTCCGCAGCGCAATCAAGAGTTTCCCTGCTCTGTCGGGTGATCGAGACACCCGGTGGCCCGACAGAGCCCAGGGAATGGCTGCACAGTCAGCCCTGGGGACCTAGAGTAGCCTCAGGACTGTTTGTTTAACAAGCCAGCGACCAGGGCAGACTGTGAGCTGCCCTGATCACTGCCTGTGTCAGTCTGACACAGATTATAATGTATTAGTAAAACAGTTCTCCCTTCATGGAATTAAAAAAAAAAAGTAAAAAACATTAAAAAAGTGTAAAAAAAATAATAATAATAAAATAAAATAAAAATAAAATAAATTATTATAAAATAATTGTGCAACATTACACACACAATAAAAAACCCTAAACATATTAGGTATCCAAATGACCGTAATAACCTGTAGAATTAATCTAGCAAATTATTACATGTGAAATGTGAATGGTGTAAAAGAAAAATAAAAAAAATTAAAAAAAAAATCTGCAATTATTTATAAGTGGATTTAAACAATTCCCCCATAAATTACAACTTGTCTCGAATAAAACGAGGCCTCACACAACTGTGTCATTGAAAAAATAAAAAAGGTACTACTATTGAAACGCAAGGATGCAAAAAGTAAAAAAAATGTTCTGGTCATTAACTACTTTTCAGGCCTTGGGCTTAAAGGGGTCATCTCACTACAAGGATCACAGCTTTTTATGTTAAAGATCTTGCAAAAACAAGTCACTTTGCAATGTGTCCATTAACAGTGTCCTACCTATTCCTAGATATCCCCTCTTGTATGGGCTGCATCAGCTCCTCAGGTCGCTATACCTGCAGCCTGTTATCTCTCCGATAGGCTGCCAGCATGGTTGCTATATTACAGACCTGTTGATCTCTCCTGATAGGCTGCCAGACGGTTGCTATAGCTACAGACCTGTTTGATCTCTCCTGATAGGCTGCCAGCACTGGTCGCTATAGCTACAGACCTGTTCGATCTCTCCTGATAGGCTGCCAGCGCTGGTTGCTATAGCTACAGACCTGGCTTCTACTGCAGCCTAGTAGAAGCCAGTAAACACGCCCCTGAATTCAAAATGAAACCAAGTAAACTGGCGAAAATGAATCAATGTAGTGAGACAACCCCTTTAAGGGGTCAATTTCACATTGTAAAGAACATTTGTACAACAGGAGATTTAAATAGAGATATTTCCTAAAAAAAAACTAAGGGCGTCATGTATGAAACTTGGAGCCGATACCCCGGTTCTGAATCGAGTGTAGAATGTGACAGTGTGTATCAGAGTGCCATGCGCTAAACTTTGCCATAGAAAGGATTTGTTTGGCAGTTTTGTGGCACCTTCCAATGTATCATATCCGGTTCAGACTGCATCAAGTTAGGCCATATGACCGTTCATACATCTGCCCAACAGGGGCCAAACAACTGGCGCGGCTCCGTTCACACAGTGCATGTCGCCCTAAATGTATAGAAGCTAAATACTGTAGTAAATATATCTGCTTGTTTTCAGGAGCCACAAGGTGTCAGATCTATTATGTTCCAAGCAGTCTTCTAAGTCAATGATTTTGTCTCCCTCTTGTTGTGACAGATAATAAACGTGCCCCGATAGGAGCCGCGCCCGGAGACAGCACCTCCTAATGGTCACACAATTAGTGCTGGGTGAAGCTCCTGCATTGTCAGGTTACAGACACCGGGAACAACTCTCAAGTGTCCAAATATTTGACCAAGAGCTGACGGCTCATTATAATGTTCCTGAACGTTATACGTGTGATCACAGAGGAAGCAGCCGTGAGACCAATGCATGCGCTATTTTGGGTCTCTCCGACCTGTAGCTCCAGATGTTGTGTACATAGAGCTCTCAGCACGGTGGGAGCTGCACATCTGCAACAACTAGGAGGGCGCATGGTGGAGAGAGCTATATACTGTGACCAAACTAAGCTTACAAGTGCAAAGTAATAGGGACATAGAGAAACGGGCCATCAACATGAGTGACACGCCTCGCACCAATCACATTAAAGGGTTTTCCTCACCATGCTGTTTCACAGACCCACATCCAGCTTCAGGCTCACACTTCCTGTTCAGACTGTGGGCGGTTCTACAGCTTCAGGCTCCCACTTTCTGTTCAGGCTGTAGGAGGTTCTACAGCTTCAGGCTCCCACCTTTTTTTCAGGCTATGGGCAGTTCTACAGTTTAAGTTCCCACTTCCTGTTAAGAATGTGAGTGATTCTATAGCTTCAGGCTCACACTTCCTGTTCAGACTGTGGGTGGTTCTACAGCTTCGGGCTCCCACTTTCTCTTGAGAGTGATGGTGGTTCTACAGCTTCAGGTTCTTACTTTCTTTTCAGGTTGTGGGTGGTTCTTCAGCATCAGCTCTTACTTTCTGTTCAGGCTGTGAGTGGTTCACCAGCTTTAGGCTCCCACTTTCTCTTCAGATTGATGGTGGTTCTACAGCTTCAGGTTCTTACTTTCTGTTCAGGCTATGGGTGGTTCTCCTTCAGCTTACAAGGGGGCTTCTTACTTTTCTTTCCAGGCTGTGGGCGGTTCTACAGCTTCAGGTTCTTACTTTCTGTTCAGGCTATGGGTGGTTCTTCAGCTTCAGCTCTTACTTTCTGTTCAGGCTGTGGGCGGTTATACAGCTTCAGGTTCTTACTTTCTGTTCAGGCTGTAGGAGGTTCTACAGCTTCAGGCTCAAACTTCTTGTTCAGGTTGTCGGCAATTTTAAAGCTTCAGGATCTTACTTCCTGATCAGGCTGTGGGTGGTGTTACAGCTTCAGGTTATTACTTCCTGATCAGGCTGTGGGTGATTCTACAGCTTCAGGCTCCTACTTCCTTTTCAGGTTGTGGATGGTTTTACAGGTTTAGGCTCCCTGTTCATGTTCAGACTTTAGTTGCTTCTACAGCTTCATGTTCTTACTTCCTGTCCAGGATATGGGTGGTTCTACAGTTTTAGCCTCCCTTTTCCTGTTCAGGCTTTGGGTGGTTCTACAGCTTCAGGTTCTTACTTCCTGTTCAGACAGTGAGCGGTTCTAGAGCTTCAGGTTTCTATTTCCTTTTCAGGCTATGGGTGGCAGAAAACTAAATCAGCAGCATAAAATAAATAATTACAGGTATAAATAATAGTGCTTTATATAAGATATATCTTAGCCACCGACTTGTTTTAGCATATAAAAATACATACATACATACATACATAGAGAAACATGTCTCAATACACAAGTGCCATTTTTTTAGGTCTATTTTGCACCAAAAATACTCTTGACGCCCTATTCTTGATGTAAATGAACTGTAATATACCAAAACTAGGCGCATTATCCTCCGGGCATGACACATTGTAATGAGCCTAAAAAGGCACATTAAATATAGTAGTAATTATACACTGTGCGCCTCCATAATGCAATGCGCCTATTAAATACACGAGTAATGATACATTATGCACCTCTGTAACGCAATGCGCCTTGATAGTTGCATTAATACACTACCAATGATACGCTATGTGCCACGATTGCGCAATGCATCTTTTTAGGCGCATTAAGGTTACTATGCAAGGTAGAACTGACGCCAGATTTTTGAAAGGATCAGACTTTCAGGTGCACTTTACACTGATTAAATGCGCCTATAATCTGCCGCGGTGACGGCAATATTCGGACATGTCGCCCATAATGTTTTTGGACATGAGTGGGCCCCCTCTGGTCTCTGGGCTCCATAGCAGCTGCTATGCTTGCTATGGCTATTGTTATATTTACACCCATTTAGTTTACCCAAGCAGGAAATAAGAACTGCTCTTTATTTGCCTTTGCTACATGATTAAAGATAATGAAACGGGAACACCTATTTTAAAGGGAATGTGTTATCACAAAATGAGTCATTGTTTAAGTCCCATTTTTATGTTAAACACATTTTTTTAGGAATTTTTGTTTGTTTGTTTTTTATTTTTCATATCACTTTCAATATTTTTTAATAATTCTTAAGTCTTGCCGTTTTCACTTTGGCCACTAGGCCTTGTTTGCACTGCTTTAACAGCAGTCAGAGAGATGCTTTACAGTAGCTTCATGCACATAGGGGACTTAAGACTGACTCAGTCCCATTGACTTCTTTAGGAGAGTTTTCTAGTCATGCTCTGTGACCTGGGAAGAAGTCACTGTACAGGGAGGTGAAAGGGTGAGCTGTGACTATCTCCTCTTGTGACTGGTGGATCCTGTGTTATCTATTCACACTGGTGTCTCCTTTCAGTTTAACTCTCTTTGTGTGATAATGAGCAGACAACTGAGAATCTATATGTACAGAACAGGAAGTGTCAGACTATTATTAGGCTTAGTGGCCAAAGTGAAAACTGCAGGTGGTTGTCTCACTACAAGGATAGCTGCTTTTTATATTAAAGATCTTGCAAAAACAAGTCACTTTGCAATATGTGTCCATTATCAGTGTCCTACCTATTGTGATATATACCCTCTTCTATAGGCTGCATCAGCTCTTCAGGTCGCTATAGCTCCAGACCTGTTCAATCTTTCCTACTAGGCTTCCAGGGCTGGTGCTATAGCTACAGACCTGGCTTCTACTGCAGCCTAGTGGAAGCCAGTAAACACGCCCCTGAATTCAAGGTGAAACCAAGAAAACAGGACTGAGGTGAGATGAATCAATGTAGTGAGACGACCCCTTTAAGAATTATTAAAACAAATATTGAAAGTGATATGGAAAATAAAATAAAAAAATAACCAAAAAACTCTTAAAAAATGTGTTAAACATAAAAATGTGAGTTAAACAATAAGTCATATTTGATGACACATTCCCTTTAAGACTGGTGCCATGTGGGACCTCTGTCAGGATACCTGCGACAATTCCCTGAGGGTAAACCGCAACAGATCGATAGGGAACAGCGGTGTAAATTTAGTCACTTTTGTAGTACATTTGCTCTGTTTCTTGAAATGCACATGGTTTCTGTGTCAGACCAGGGTTATTGTCCGCGGTATCTTGTCTGGCATATGAAGCATTTACATTCAGGAACAGAGAACATATAGTCTATTAGTGACTACGTTTGCATTGCTGATCCCTTTGGTTCCATGGGGGATACCTTTCCCCCACATCCAAAAACCTGATACCAAAAATTTGGAGATCTCGAAAGAACCCCAGTTTTGACCCCACCCTTTGAACCCCTTTTTTTTTAAAAAGTTTTTATTTTTGTTCACTTTTTTAAAGTTGTTTGCTTTGATTGATTTATATGTCTGGTTATTACCCAGCTTCCAGACTCTAAACTCTGTTAGGCCCCCAAAGAAATAGTTGGGACTTTCCCAAAAAAACCCCTTCTGCTTTTTCCCTTTAAATTGATCCCCCCTTTAAACCTTCCCTTCCTTTTTAAAACATATGTGTTTTATAACATGATTTCTCCCCCTGGGCTTTCCTTGAAGAAGGTTAAATTGGTTTTGCCCTGCCTTTTCCCTTAAAACTTTTGGCCCCTGTGTAAGAAGAAAAATTCTTCATATCTTCATGTCAGTAACCCAATTGATTTAATTGTTGGGATGAAAAGGGACCTTTTCCTTTTTTTCCCTGAGATTTTCCGGGGCCACCCGGGCCCAAAACATTTAAATTAGGGGGGGCCCCTGAACTTTCTCCCTGCTGGTTTTAGCTGCTTAAAACCACATAAATTCAGTAGATAAAAGAAAAAACCCCTATATTTCATTTTACATTACAAAAAACCTTTTGTTTTCCCATTTTTACAGAGGTCGGAGTTTCCTCTAGTTTTTTGCCCATTTCGCCCCTCTTGCAGCAGGGATTCTGGCCCCCCCTTTCCTTTACACATCTTTTCCAGTTTCTTTCGGGTTTCAGGGGGGGCCCGCTGTTCTACTTTGGTTTTTCAGCTCCCCCAAAAAGATTTTTGTTTGGTTTTTCCCAGGTTGGAGACCGGTTTGGGCCCTTTCCCCGGGATCGGGAAAATGCTTCTTATGGGGGGCTGCCCCTTATTTTGTCCGGGCTGTGTTTTGGATAAAGGGTCCTGCTGGAAGCCCCACCCACCCCCCCATCTTAAATGTTTAAAAGGGAGGTTGTTGGAAAAAATTTTAAAATTACAGGGCCCTCATCCACCCCACTCCCTTAAAAAGGGGGCCAGTCGTCCTTTCCCCTCTGCAAAAAAAAGCCCTCCAAACAAATGATTTTTCCCCCACCCATGTTCACATTTGGGGACAGTGTTTTTGGGGTTTTTAAACTAAACCCTTTTTTTTCCCTTCAAAACACAGTGATTGGATTGGGATACCAGAAAGTTCTTTATTGGTTCCTTTTACCCCCTTGATTTTCCAACCCCCCCCTTTCCTTAAAATCACCAGTTGGCCAATTTGGCAGCCCTTAAAAACGGGCCCTGGAAAAGGTTCCTGGGGGGCGGGGAACCTTGTGGGCCCCTTTAGGATTTTACTCCATGACGGGCAGTGTGTTACAATCAAATTCTGTGAGACTGTTGGTCGCAGCTCAAAAAAAAAAATTCGGGTCACTGCCCAGCCCCTGGGGGTTTTATTTCGGGGCGGGATTCCTGACCTCTCTCAAAATTTCCTACTTACCCCATGAGGGGGAGATCTTGCAGGAGCCCCAACCCAGGAAGGTTGAAATATTTGTGTTCTTTCCAAATTTTTAACATTGTTCCTTTCACCAACGGGCGGCCAAATTGTCTTACCCCCCCGAATCCTGGCGGGTCTACTGTTTTTGCCCCTGGGGGCCCTTTTAGACAGCTCTTTTGGCCCTTCCCCCAATGGGGGAAAGGAGGTTCCCATTTTGATTGAGTGTGGGGAAACAGGTTTTTTTTTAAAAGGTAAAAATTCAAAGAGGGGGCAATTAGTACAGGTAAATGAGAGCTTTAGTAGGAGTTTTCCCGAAAAGGGAAAACGAAAGGTTGTGAAAAAGATGGGAATTTTCCTTGCTGGTCAGTCAAATTGATCAAATACATCATGCAAAAAAAAGCAGTTTAAAATTTTTTTTAAAAATAAAAAAATTTGGGTTTTCCTGTTTTTTTTTTTTAGATTCGGGTCTCTCAAAATTTTTGAAGTTGAAGTGCAAACAACGCTAAAAAATGCCCGCCCCTTTTTGGCAAAAACTTGCAAAACCCCAAGGGTTTTTAAATACTTTTTTTCCCCCTTTTGTGTGTATAAAAATATAAAAGGGATATAGATAATTTTTTATCCCTTTTTCATGGGACCACACTAAAGATTGAAAATTTAAGAAATTGTAAAGTAGTAAAGTGCAGGGGCTTGTAAACGGGAGAAAATTTAAAAAAAGCAAAACAAGCCATCGAATGTCAAAAACCACTGGAAAAAACAAAAGGGGAGTAACCCCCCCAAATTTGACAAAAAAATTTTGGGGGGAAAAAATCCTAAGTGAAAACAAAAGTGAAGACCCCCCAAAATGACAAAAAAAGTGATTTAAAACCCTAAGGGGCCCAACAAAAATTGAGGACCCCCCCTAAGTGACAGCAAAAGTGAGGACCCCCCTAATTTAAAAAAAGTGAGTACACCCCCCAAGTGAAAATGAAAAAATGTTCCCAAATTGTCAGTAGGGGGGTTGTGGAAAGCCATTTTTTTTCCAGGTTTCCCTTAACTCTTTGGGGCCATGGAGGTCACTAGAGTTCAAAAGGGGGCACCCTGGAATCCCTTCCCCCCCCCTTTAAAGACATCACGGGGGTTTGGGGGGAGGGGTAGAGCCCTTTTCCCGCTCCTCCCCCTTTCCCCATTTGGGGGGAACCCCGGGGGGCCCCAAATAGGGTTTAGGTCGGAGCGTTGGGCCCATTTCCGAAAATTTTTTTACCCTCAGTCTTTTTTGTGAGGCGGGTGGTATTTTGGGAAGGGGGTTTGGGGGCCCATTATCATGTTTTTATGTTTTTCCAACGTATTAAGGCGGGGTTACTTTACATAACCCTGAAGGCGGCTTTTTACAGGGTAAAAAAGACCAAAAAGGGGTTTTGGATTTCCCGAGGTATTTGCTCTTTTTCTGGACCCGGGGGGGGGGTTTTTTTGGTCCATTTTTTGGGTTTCAAGCCCCTCCCCCTTAAAACCCCCACTTTTTTCCATTTTTTGGTCGAAAACCGGGGCGAAAAATTTAAAAAAAATTTTTCCGGGTTTTTCGGGGCCCGGGGTGGTTTTAAGAAACCGTTGGGGGGGGGGGGAGGGGGAACTTGTGGGGTTTTAAACATTTTCCCTAAAAACCGACAAATAAATTTTGGGGCCTTTTGGGGAAAACCCCCTATTGAAAATTTATATTTTTTCCCCTAACTTCCATAGTCGGAAACCCTTGAATTATCTTTTTGGGGGGGTTTAAAAACCCAGGGGAAAGGGTGAAACCGGGGGGGCCCCCTTAGCCTCCAAACCTTCCCAATTTTGGGTTCTACCCCCAAAACTCCCGGCTAACCCAGTGGCCCCCCTCCCCCCCAAATTCCTAAGTCTTTTAAAAATTTTTTTATAGATTTTTAAAGCACCTTGGAGTAATTCTGTGGCAGCAAAACACCCATTACCCGGAGGGGGTTTCGTCGGCTTTTTTTTTTTTAAAACCTTTGGGTTTTTAAATTACAAATATAGAAAATTTCCCCCGACTCCAGAAAAAATTTTTTTAAAGTTTGAGCCCCATTTTTTAAGGGTTTCACAAAGGGAAACCTTTAAAACCATAACAAGTTTCCCCCAGGTATCCCGGCAGTTTTTCCGCTGGGGGAAAAGGGTTTGCTGCTGATTGAAAGCATAAATTTTGACTTTTGTTTTTTAGCAGTATTTAAGCCAAATTCCCTTTTACAGAAAGGAAAAAATAAAAAAAAAAAACCCCTAGTTTGGAGTAAAGTTTATTTATTAAAATGAAATTTTGAGCAGCGCGTTTTCCGGGCCTTTCTGGGTGGGAAAAGAAAAGATTTGATTTTGGCTGTCCGTGTGTTTGGGACAACTTAATTTTTAATTGGGATTTGGGTTTAAAAATTGCTATAGAAAAATTTAAAACTATGGGCCCAGCCGGGCCGGGTTTGGCGGGGGGAGGGGGGAACGGACGAAATTAAAGACAAATGCAAGGGTTAAATTTTGAGCATGAAATTCCCCTTGTGTCACAGCGTTTAAACCCTTTAAAACGGGAGATAAAGTTTCCCAAACCCCCCCCCCCCCTTTTTTGGGGCATTAGCGTCCAATTGTCCCTGCAGGTGAAACTGATACAAATGATCCCCTTCTTTCCAGAATTACAATTTAGAAAAGGGGAAAACCACCAGAGGGCCCCAATGGGGAAAAATGGGGAGCCTCATGGAGCAACAAAGGCCCTCTATAATGTGGTTTCCAAATTTACCCAACATTATCCAAACCCCCAATGTTTAGGGTTTAAGGAGACTTTTTCCCCACTTTTAAATGAAAAAGATCTTGATATTTGCTAAAAAGTGTTGCCTTTTTTGGTAGTGTTTTGCCCCAATTCCTTTCGGAAAGCGGCCCGCCCCATTGCTTTCCCGGGAAATTCATAAACCGGGTCCTTTTCCTTCTTAAAAGGGGGTTGTTTTCATTTTTAAAAGTTTTTTAGGATGCATGAATGAAATAAGGCTCCCTTTTTTTGGGCCCCTTCCCTGGTCAACCCCGTTTTGAAAATTAATTTTGGGGCCTGTGTTTCCAAACTTCTCTGTTTATCGAAAAGATTGAAAAAATTTTACCTTCTCTGAGGTCCAGAAAGTTTCCCTGAGCTAAAGTAAAATATAGGGGAATTAGCCCCTTTTTGTCGGGAAAGATCGGGAACCCACAACTCTCACACGGTTTGGTGATCTGTGTGATAAAAATAAATTTCCTCCTATCAAATAGAACAAACAACGGGGGGAAAGGATTCCCACGGTCGGTAAATTGGGGGAAACCCTGAGAGCCCTCAGAAGGTGAAAAAATCTTTTGTACCATCCTTTAAAAAAAAAAGATGAAAAAAACCAATATTTTTTGAAAAATGTCTTCTTTTATGTTTCCTCAGGGGTAAGCTAACCCTTTGAAAGCGAGACCCCCCCCTTTAAAAAGTCACCTCCCTTTCAGCATTTCTTGTCATTTTTTGGGTGTGCCACTCCCCTACTTTTTGGTTATTTCCCCTTTTAAATGATTTTTGGGTATCGGCCCCTTTTTTGGTTTCCCTTTTGGACCCTTCTTTTAATGAATTTTCCCCTTTTCCTGGCCCCAAAAACGTAGTCCTTTTTACCTGTTTATGTTTGGGCATGCCACCTGCCCTGACCTACAGTGTCCCTTTTACCGGTTTTATGATTGCATGCCACCTCCCCTGCCCTCCCCAGTAGTGCCTTTTTTCCCCTTTATGATTGTAAAAACCAAACCTCCCCCGGCCCTACAGTAGTGCCCTTACCCCAAAATTATGATTGCATGCACTTTTCCCCCGGGGGAACCTACATTGGGTGCCCGGTTTACCCGATTATGATTCCCATACCACCCCCCTGACCTCCCAAAGGTGCCCTTTTACCCCAAATTTTGATTGTAAAAAATTTTTCCCTGACCTACATTTAGGGGCCCGTTTAACCAAACATTAGTTTGTATCCCCCAACCTTTCCTGACCTACAGTAGTGCCCTTTTACCACCATTATGATTTTTTAACCCACCTGCCCTGCCCCTTTTAAGGTGCCCGTTACCTGATTATGTTTGTTTACCACCTCCCCGGGGGACCACATTTGGGCCCCGGGTTACCCCCATTATGGATTTTTTTACCCACCTGCCCTGCCCTTAAAAAAAAGTCCCCGTTACCTTTTTATGATTGTATCCCAAACCGCCCTGCCTACATAGTGCCTTTTTCCCCCTTTTATGATAGTATACCACCTGCCCTGACCTACAGTAGTGCCCGTTACCCCATTATGATTGTATACCACCTGCCCTGACCTCTTGCTTTTGAGCCAACTGTACCACCCCTGCGTGTCAGCCGTCACCATGAGTGACCACGTCAGGGTTGGTAACCCGGGAGTTTCTTGCAGAAGGTTCCAAGCCCTTTGGAAGGGTTTGAAAGTGAAGTACAGGGGCTAATTAGACTCTGCTCCTCAGCCTGACCTTATGCCAAACTCATGACTGAGCCAATGGATTAGTCTGCAGAATTTTGCCAAAAATTACCCAAAGATTTACTTATACTGGGCTCAGAATAAGGGATGGTGTTTTAACTGGACTTGATGGGTTCATTTTCCATTCCTGCTCACTCCCAGCCTTCTGTCATTTTCGACCTAAAGTCACCTTTTTTGCTCGGAGTAGCATCACCTCCGTTTAACACCACTATTATAAGTGACATTGACTCACCTGGATTGACAAGGTGACCCTTACTGGAAATGAGGCCACACTGGGAACAAAAGAGGTGACGTCAGATCAGAGGTGAGGTCGCACTGGAAGCGCGGAGGGTCTGGGGTCTGTGGGAAATGGTAGATAAAGCCCTAACCTTCATCCAGGTTTAGAGTTAGGGCTAGAGAAAATATTCGGGTTCAGGACTTCCCAATTTTTTTTTACAACTTTGATGGAACCAGTTTCATACTCAACAAGGCCCTGTCCGAGCGATGCTACTCACCACCCCACATCTGCTGCATATCATGTGGCTGCTGATTAGGTGATCACTATGTTCCTTTTAGTGGTGTAGAGTCCAAGGATAAGCACCACGGTAGGCACATCTGCATGGGCGCTGCTGTTGTTGGCACTTTTGTAGGAGCAGTTCCTTGCCTGCTGCATTTGTATTAGCACTGATACTCTTGCCATGTTTTAGAAGAATTTCTCTGACTAGTGCATTTATATGGACTCTACTTTGGCTCATCTGTATGGTCGAAGCTACATTTGTATATGGCTGGCACACTTGCATGAGCACTATACTAGTCAGGGCCATCTTTTCCATTGGGCACACTAGGCAGTTGCCCAAGGGCCCCAGAAGTATAGGGGCCCCTGGTGATGTATGTTTGTCCCAGGAATACAGAAACATACCCGGATCCCTTTGTTGATTTTGGCTTATTTAACTGTTACGTGTTTTTAGGACGTGCAAAACAATTAAAAAACCATGGTGGAGAAGGGACCCAAAGGCTCCCGCCAATTAGTCCTTGTAGACTCCTTTTTGTCCAGACATAAGTGGCATGATAATATGAGTGTGCTTGGGGGTATGGCCTTGTGTAATGTCATGTATTTGGGCAGGGCCCACTGCACTCATTGCCCGGGGGCCCATAATGCTGTGAACACGCCACTGATACTAGTAACTACTCTGTGTAATGCTATGCAATGGGAACTATTTTGGGGACAGTTATTAGGCTGGGTAATTCTATTGTAGCAGCACAATGATGTCATTATGGTATAATATAGTTCTGGCATTGCCATTTGGTTCTTACTGCTTCATAGACACCAGTGCTCAGCTACTGTACAATATGGACCTAGTGTGGACAATAACTGTGTGAACCACTATTGAGGTCGTCATCGAGTCACCATAGTGAACATGCAAGAAGGTCTGAAAGTTGTAACTGTGGTGTATGGAGTCAGGATAATTATGGTGGGAAATGATGATGATCAAGGGTTCTTGGGTCAATTTTAAAGGGGTTGTCTCATTACATTGATTCATCTCACCTCAGTCCTGTTTTATTGGTTTCATTTTTAATTAATGGTCGTGTTTACTGGCTTCTACTAGGATGCAGTAGAAGCCAGGTCTGTAGCTATAGCAACCAGTGCTGGCAGCCTATCAGGGGAATTGAACAGGTCTGTAGCTATAGAACCAGTGCTGGCAGCCTATCATGAGGATCAACAGGTCTGTAGCTATGGGTCCCGTGCTGGGAGCCTATCAGGAAGAACAAACAGGTCTGTAGCTATAGCAACCAGGCAGGCAGCCTATCAGAAAAGAACAGGTCTGTACTATAGCAACCATGCGGCAGCCTATCAGGAAGATAACAGGGCTGTAGCTAAGCACCAGTGCTGGCAGCCTATCAGAGAGATCAAAAAGGTATGTAGATATATGAACCAGTGCTGGCAGCCTATCAGGGGGGATAGAACAGGTCTGTAGCTATAGAACCCGTGCGGAGCCTAAACAGGGGAGATAAAAAGGTCTGTAGTTATAGTACCAGTTGCGGCAGCCTATCAGGAAAGATTGAACAGGTCTGTAGCTAAGCGACCTGAGGAGCTTTATGCAGCCCATACAAGAGGGGATATCTAGGAATAGGTAGGGCACTGTTTAAAGGACACATATTGCAAAGTGACTTGTTTTTGCAAGATCTTTAACATAAAAAAGCAGCAATCCCTGTAGTGAGACAACCCCTTTAATGCTTCTGTAGTAACATGACTGAAGCTTCACAATGGGCATTCACGGATTCAGAGCTCTAACTTAATATTTTTTTATCTTGCAGCCCACTTTTCAAAATGAATCCACAGGAACCAGCTAATAAATTGTGAATGAAGCCGCTGGTGGATATACATTATGGATGTTGCTTTACTCTTTAATAGTAGATCCATGTGCTATTACAGGGATAGTAAAAGAGGCTGCTCTAATGTAAGGTTCCCCAATGCTTTGCACCTTATGAGTCACATGCAACTTTGAGAAGTAGTCAGGAGCCACTTCAACCTGGAGGAGACGTAGACTGAAATCCTTAACTAGTTTAGAGGAAAGACATTGAAGGGCATATTTGTATGTAAAGTAGGAAAACAAGAAATTATGAATTTCTAAACATTTCCTGATCTAACTTTGACACATACAATATTGTATCATATAAGGTACCCCTATCTGGTGGATAGGACGATATATTTTTGGGAAACTCCTTCACCATTTAGAGAAAAACAAAGGAAGGATTTATCTGTACTAAAAATCAAAAATCGGGAAATTTTTAAACACTTTCCCATGTTTCTAATTTTGACCCCTTTCCATTGTACATCTGGGGATCACACTGTTTAAGGGCTGGGAATTGGGCCTTCAAGAATGTAGTTTCCCGGCGTTTAGGGTCATAAATCGGGAAAACTCCAAATGGGGAGCCACACACAAGATTTCACAAGCCCCCCCCCCTTGAGGGCCCACTAAACCCAACAGGGCATCTATGTTGTCCTTCTCTTAATTAGTGGGTTTCATGTTTTTAAAAGGGGAAATAAAAAAAGGGGTCGTTTCTGTTTCCCGGGGCCCCCCCAAAAACCTCTTGAAACTGTGAAAAACACAGTAAAGCCAAAAAAACCCCCAAATATGGGGGGAAAAACTTTACGGGATACGGGAAACCCCCTTAACCCTTAGAAAAAAAGCTAATGAAGGACACAATTGGGAAAAAGTAAAAATAAGAACTCATGAAGTTGTAACTTTTCCCTGATCAAATTTTGAAACCTTTTGGGCCCCCAAAGTATGAAAACTGTCTAGGTCTGCAACTCACTTTGTTACCCATAGAAACCAATCAGAGTGCCCCACTGATTCTTCCAGAAACTATATTTAAAAAGAAATGGGCGCTCCAGGATTTTTAAAGAACGGAATTTAAAACCTAGAATTTTAATTTTTAGGGGCCCTTTTGCTGCCAAAAAAACCAAGCCCATATAACCAAATCATAGCCCATAAAAAACCCAAACAGGGCCCATAGCCCAAACCCTTTAGAGCCCATAGACCCAATCAGAGCCCCCAAATTAAAACCCAAACAAGCCCCCTAACAAACCAAACAGAGCCCATAAAACCAACCCAACCCCGAGCCATAGAACCAAACCCGAGCCCATAGAATCAATCCGAGCCCAAAAGCAACCAATCAACCCCTAAAACCAAACAGAGCCCATAGCAACCAAACAGAGAAAAACCCCTCCCAATTTTTAGAGCCATATAAAATGAAAACAACCTCGATTGTTCTATGGGCCCCGAAAAAAGGATATTAAAAAATTTTGTTATTTTTTTCCGAGTTTGTAAAAGGGCCCCTTTATTGGGTTTTTTTAGGGGGCCCGATTTGGTTTTTTTTGAAAATCTTATTGATTGCTTTTGAACTCCCGATTTTTTATGGGGTCTGATTGGGTTGCTATGGGGAATAAAGGAGTTTTAGAAACCCAAACAGCTTTTTATACATGTGACCCATATTTTTACCCCTCTAAAATAACACAAATTGGGTTAAGGATGGGGTAGGAAAAGGAATAATTTCTAAACTTCTAAACCCTTTTAAAAAAAAACTAAAAAGGGCTCAAACTTTTTTGTAAAGTTTGAGAACCAAGAAATCATGAAGTTATCAAGAAATCGTGAAGTTGTGCCCATTTCCTGATCCAAATTTGTCACCTGCTTTGCATCAATATCATTATTTGCTGCATAGAATGTGCCTTCAAGAATATACATTTCCAGTGTTTATGCTCATAACTCAGGCTTCCTATGGCGAGCCATGCAGCATGAGTTTTCCCCCGGTTAAAATTCCCAAACCCCAAAAGGGCTTCTAATTTTTTCCTACTCTTTTTTTATTGGACCCCGTTTCATTATAGGGATATTGGGAAAAAAGGTTTTTTTTAAAAATTTGGTTTCCCCAAAACCCCCATCAGCCCTTTTAAAGGGAACTTTAAGAAAAAACAATAGGAGCCACAAAGCTCAAATAGGGGGGAACCGGGACACTGGAAACTGGGCCCCCTTAACCAGAGAAAAAGCCCAATGAAAGGGCAAACGCATAAAAAAGAAAGAAGCCAAAAATTATGAATTTGTGAACATTTTTCCCGGGTCCCAAATTTTACAAAATCCATATTGCCCCCATATAAAGTAACACTATTTTTTCGAAATGGGCCGAAAAAAAAAAAGGGTTTTTAAAAAAAAAAATTTCCAGTCTTGAAAAAACCAGGACTCCTATCCAAAAAAACAACATTCCCAAGCCACCAACAAGGGGGCCTTGGGCACAACAGGAACCCCCATCTTTGAATCCAAAAACCAAAGGGTTTAAATGAAAACACATAGGGACAGGGCCCAAAACGCAAGGCCATTTTTTTTGGGCTATTTTGGGCCAAAAAAAATTTTTTGAAATTTTTAAAATAACGGGAAAACTAACCCAAAATAGGCGGCATTATACCCCCGGACGGGCACATTGTTTAAAGAGCCTAAAAAAGGGAATAAAAAATATAGCAAAAAACACTGTGGCCTTCATAACACAAAAGTAAAATACTGAAAAACACAAATAATTAAATGTTATGTGCCCCATTTAAAGCCCCCAAAGCCATGAACCCTACACTACCAAAAGATACCTGGGCCCCCTGCGAATGGGCCCAAAGGGGTCTTTTTTTGGGGCATTAAGTTTAAACCCTGCAAGGGACCAGATGCCCAAATTTTTTAGAAATTTTGACCTGCAGGCGAAAATTTTAAAATGATTAATTTGGCCAAAAATTTTTTTTCCGGGCGAGCCAAATTTTTGACCCTGTCGGTCATAGTTTCTAAAATTTTAAATTTAGATTTTTTTTTCAAAATTTTTTAAAATTTTTTTTATAATTTAAAAAAAAAGCGAAGTTTTTTGCTTTTTATGGCTTTCATTTCACCCCCAGGGGTAAAAATCTGCTTTTTACACCCCCTGCAACCAACCCCAACCCCATTCCTTTTTATTTTTTCAAAGCATTTAAAAAGCACTTAAGAAAGGCGGGGAAAAAAGGTTTTCAGTAGAAAAAAATTCATGAAAATCCCTTTTAAAAAAAGCACAACCCGGTTTAGTGGGGGTATTTCACACGGGGGCATAGGAAAGGGAAAGATACAAGGTTGTGAATGTAAATAACCCCTAGATTCGGGGTCCTCGATTTTCCCGCTTAAACCCTTTTTGGGTGACTGAAGGGGGTCCCCGGATAAGAAGGGGCTGCTATAAAAGGGAAACCCCAGAAAGAACAAAAGGTCACACTACAACCCTCATCATCAATGGATGAGAATAAAAAACTGAAATTTAAAAAGTCGGGGCCATCCCGGGCATTGTCACCTGAAAATTTAAATGTCACCAGCCGGGTCCCTGTTTCCTCATCAGGGGGAGGCCCCCATGGTGGGGTATGGAGACTGATAAACCAGGATGGCCACAAAAATTTTTAAAAAGGGGGGCTAAAATGCGGACTAATCCCCAAATAAAGTTAAAAGTAGGCCCAAAAAATTTTTCCCTAGCGAACTACAACGCCAAAAAATCAATTATTTTTCTACAAAACCACTAAAGTAAAAAACCAGTTTTTTTTGATAATTTTTCAAATAGATAAAAAAAAATTCCCTTTTTAAAAAAAATGTTTTAAAAATTGCAATAAAATTTATATAATTATAAAATGGATTTCAAATTCAATCATATAAATTTATTATTAAATTACATATTATAAAAATTAATCATAATTTATACAGCAATAAATTAGAAATAGCTGAAAATATAAAAATCAGAAAGAAATTTTAATATTTACATAATTATTATTTTTTTTTTTGGCTTTAATCTCTAGAACAGAGAAGAAACAGAAGCTCCCCAAATGTACAATCTTACTTTTCAATGTTTTCTCTTTCTCTACGTCTAACATCGCTCTAACCCTGCTAACAGAAATATCAGTCTTTAAATCTTGTAGGTTAGAAAGTTGAACATATAAGTAAGCTGCCTACAGTCAATCATAGTTTAGAAATAGGTAGTCATCACTACATTGATTCCCTTACCTCAGTCCTGTTTTTCCTTGGTTCATTTTAATTCAGGGCTGTTTTACTGGCTTCTACTAGGCGCCAGTAAAATTCAGGTCTGTTTCTATAGCAACCACGCTTGGCAGCCTATCATGGAGTAGATTGACTAGGTCTGTACCAATAGCAACCAACGCTGGAGCAGCCATTGCAGGAGAATTGAACAGTATTTAGCTATAGCGAACCAGAGCTTGAATGCATATCAAGGAATTTTGAAACAGGTTCCTGTAGCTATAGCAACGTGCTTGCTATCTATCAGAGAGATGAACAGGTCTGTTAGTATAGCAACCACTGCTGGCAGCTATTAAGGAGAGATTCAAAACAGGTCTGTAGCTATAGTGACAAGTGCTGCCAGCCTAACATGAGAGATTAAACAGGTCTGTAGCTATAGCAACCAGTGCTGGCAGCCTATCAGGAGAGCTCAAATAGGTCTGTATGCTATAGCAACTAGTGTGCTGGTAGCTTATAGTGATAGATCAAACAGGTCTGTAGCAAAGCAAACCAGCGTTGGCAAGCCTATCAGGAAGAGATCAAACCCGTCTGTAGCTATAGCAACCACCGTGGCAGCCTATCAGGAGAGATCAAACAGGTCTGTAGCTTATAGCAACCAGCGGTGGCAGCCCTATCATGAAGAGATCAAACAGGTCTGTAGCTATAATCAACCAGCGCTAGCAGCCTAGACAGAATGGATCAAACAGGTCTATGAGCTATAGCAACCAGCTGCTGGGCAGCCTATCAGGAGAGCTAAACAGGTCTGTATCTTATAGCGACATGAGGAGCTGATGCAGCCCTCACACCATACGGAGGGAAATCTAGTGAATAGTTAGACACTGTTAATGGACACATATGCGAGAGTGACTTGTTATTGGCCAGAACTTTAAACCATAAAAAGCAGCCGATCCCATGGTAGTTTGATACATCCCCTGCTAAGAAACTGTAAGGCTAGGTCTACACAGCACTCTAAAAAAGGCTCCCAAAATCCGACAGCATTTTCACATTGCTGGACCGCGCCGCATTGCCAGTTTTTGTGCCGGCTTTTGCACAAAAAACGCAATCGGACTTCTGATTCCCAGCAGCCCTGGGGCTATAGGAATCCGACTTGAGCGGCTGAATATCAACAGTTCTAATATCCCTTTTTATCAAAGGTTTTAGGATATGTGGAAACCCTCAGTAATATATCTGTGCTGTGTAGACTGCAGAACGGATTTTCTGTTGAGGGCTACGCAGCGCTGGGTGCAATCGCATTTTTATCGAATTAAAAATCTGCTGAAAAACTGACCAAGATCCAGGGTTGTGTGGGCATCGCCTGAGTCTGCACGGAAGACTGTAGAATAGTGTCTGGATTCTAATTAGAAGGATTGTACAGTCGGATTTTGTTTTTCGTCCCGTAGAAATGTTTCAGTTATCGGCGCCCCCTATCATAGAACAGTACAGTACTATAATCCACTGTGTTCAGGCAGATTATAGAACATATTCTACGTTTTTTGAATGGATTTCGGATTTGAAATCCAATCTCAGAAAATCGAGTTGTGTAGAATTTTTTATTGAGGTCTATGAGGATGATTCACTGTTGGATTTTCTATTGAGGTCTATGGGGACGATTCACAGTTGGATTTTCTATTGAGGTCTATGGGGATCATTCACTGTTGGATTTTCTATTGAGGTCTATGAGGATGATTCACTGTTTGGATTTTCTATTGAGGTCTATGGGGATGATTCACTGTTGGATTTTCTATGAGGCAAATGGGATTGATTTACATCGGAATTTTTCATAGAGGTCTATAGTGATCATTCACTGTTGGATTTTCTATTATCTATGAGGATGATTCACTGTTGGATTTTCTATTGAGGTCTATGGGGATGATTTATAGTTGGATTTTCTATTGAGGTTTATGGGGATGATTTATAGTTGGATTTTCTATTGAGGTTTATGGGGATGATTCACAGTTGGATTTTCTATTGAGGTCTATGGGTATGATTACACAGTTGATTTTCTATTGAGGTCTATGGGGATGATTCACTGTTGGATTTTCTATTGAGGTCTATGGGGATGATTCACTGTTGGATTTTCTATTGAGGTCTATGGGGATGATTTGCAGTCGGATTTTTACAGATTCTAAATACTGTATCCGCTTTAAAATCCAGCTGTAGACCTGTTGTGTGGAGACAGAGCCTAAGGGGCCATTTACATGGCACAGACCAAATACCGGTTGGGAAATGCCGATCGCTATATGGTCTGTTTTTGGCGCGCAGGGGGGCGGCTTTTGTCTGCAGTTTGTGAATCAAGCCCTCCCCCTTCGCACCCACATGTTCATGTTTCGCCTGAAAACCCGGCGGAAGAATGAACATATTCTATGTTTTTCGGACCGGCGGCGGTGTAACAAACCGTCCGGCGGAAAATCCATGCATTGGGGACCGCTACACAGATTTTCCATTAAGGTCCATGTTAAAGGTTACAGCCGGTTTACAGACCGCTTTCAAAACTGAAAACCGTCTGAAAAACCCGGACCGTGGGGACAAGTCCTAAGGCAACGTCTACACGACAGTGATCTACTGTCAGATTTTTAAGCAGATTCAGTGTTAACTATCAACAAAAATGTGACTGTAAATCATCTCCTTAGACCTCAATAGAATTCTTTTTAATTTTTTTTTGCATAGGACTGCCAAAAATTCTAAACAAAGATAACTTTCCATGAATATTGATTTTAACAAAAAAACTACTTTTCTAGGACTCTGTGACACCAATTGTATATAGCACTCTTTAAAAACACAATCAGTACCTACCAAAGAGCCTTGAAATGTGAGAAGGACTTTAAAGTCAGACAAGTTACTCATCTACAGACAGCTGTTTTTGGGATGCTTGCCCTTCTTCAATGCAGAGTATAATACTGGTAAACTGGGAAAGAGGCTCTATATGAACACCCCAAAACAGCTATCTGTAGACCTGTATCTGGTTTGGCTTTATTCCCAGTCATATTGCAGCATTCAGCATCTTACATGTGACTTGAGGAACGCTGCATCCAATAGGCGGTGCTGCAGAGTCCCAGCTCTTTTGCTTAAAACACAAATTAAATAGTAAACAGCAAGAACTGCACATCCCTGCCCAGAATCCAGGTCTCGCCCGGTGCCAGATGATTCCCGCTGGAGACGAGCGAATCTGTGAAATTCACCTTAGAGGCATTTTGAAGCCGCATTTGACACATACAAGAAGCATGGATCGATATTACAGCATTTCAGCCTTCGGTGACCTATATGCAGCAAAATAGTTTCCTAAAAGACGAGCTGGCAACAGTCGAAATGTCAACAAGCTGCATTTTTCCTGATTCGCAAACCTCTGCTCCAGACACAGGATAGAGATTTCTGCCAGGGCTCTGTATCCCTGGACGATGAGAGTCATTATTCTTCCCTTATGATTTTGTTATATTTATTGGCCGTTTTTAGAGCGGCTGCATTAACTGAAAGAAGTTGTTTGTTTCGTTTGTTTGTTTTTTACTCAGAAACAGCACCACTGTTGTTAGCGGCCATGACTGGTATTACAGTTCAGCCACTTTCACATGAACACCAGATACAACTCTGGATAAAAAAGACTCTTCTCCTCTCAGACAAAGCCTCTGATTCTGAGATGTTACTTTTTTCTTCATAATTGTTTTCCTATGATTGGTTTGATTTGTTAGTTTGTGTAAAGTTTTTCTATTTGTTTTCAGTATCCTCTTTATCAAAGCTGTTGCCCTATAATAGATTTATTTATCTATAGATTTCTTATATAAATATATATTTTTGCATACAATGATCTGATTACCGGGGAATGTACAAATTGTTCTGTTTCTTTTTTTCCATTCCTTTTCCAGGATGAAGCTTTGTTGTTATGTAAAGAAGCCCAAGTGTAAGAAGTTAGGCAGAGATTTACTCAAGCAGGTGTCTGCACTGTGAGAGGGGTCAGAGATTCCTGATGAAGCGCTGGTGCTACTGTGAAACGCTTAGAGCCCTGGAATGCATTTAGTGCTTTAATGCACAATAAATAGGATAAATATATTCCTGTTTTTTCCTTGTTTTTACACTGATGAGCTAGTTTAACCCCCTGCTGTGGACCCAGAGCTGTGGCCTTGTTTTGCTTTATTCAGCTACCCTTCCCCCGAGCCTTCTGCTGTTGGTTTGGAGTTTGCTGCCGGCTGCTGATCAGTCTTCACATTGAACCAAACGCATATGAGTGTTGTGCCTCCTACTATAGCACAACCATCAAAGGTTTGAATAGACGAGCGCCGGGGGCCGCACCTTTTCTTCTGTCTTCTACTGTTCACGCCCGCTGCTGCAATTTTTGCTGCTTTAGAGAGGAGACCCACGGCTGCCACTGAGAGACTCGGACTGAGTCCTGTAAATGCTTATGAGAGTTGTGCCTCTAGACTAGTTGCACAACTCTATCAGGTGAGCTTGCACCTTGCTGTTTTATTACACTAACTGTCTGGTAGATAGACATACTTCACCATAGTAGCGCCCTCTCTGTTTATTTCTTTTTTCAGCGCTATGACTAAGAACCAGATAGTTCAAAAAGTGGCAGTGCTGCTGCGTGTCTCTGTGAATAGGTTGTGACATTTTATGGATATGATGAAATAATTAGAGGTTTTATCTATGTAGTGGAGAGCAGAGGACTGTTGGATATTCAACATGCATGCGAGTTTCATGACATCTGTATCTTGGTCATGGCATGCCTATGACTAAGAAACTAGAGTGTTTGAAATGTGTCAGTGCTATAACTAAGAAACAGATTGTTCGAAATGCATCAGCACTATTGCTAAGAACCAGACTGCTATAAATGCATCAGTGCTATGACTAAGAACTAGACTGTTTGCAATGTGTCAGTGCTATGATTAAGAACTAGATTGTTCAAAAGCGTCAGCGATGCTGTATGTCTCTGTAGGACTATGTCATCACATTTTATGGAAATGACATAATAAATAAAAGTTTTTATATATCTACTGGAGAACATAAAATTGCTGAATATCTGACGTGCATGAAAGTTTCATGACATCTGTATCTTGGTCATGGCGTGCCTAAGTCTAAGAAAATTGTTCAAAATGCATCAGCACTATAACTAAGAAACAGATTGCTCGAAATGCATCAGCCCTATGACTAAGAACTAAACTCTAATGCTTCAGTGCTATGACTAAGAACTAGAGTGTTAAAAAAGCATCAGAGAGGCTGCTTGTCTGCAGGTTGTCACATCTTATGGATAAGAGGAAATAATTAAAAATATTATCTTACTACTAGAAAGCAGAGGGTTGCTGGATATTCGACGTGCATGCGAGTTTCATGACATTTAGGGAGTCGTGTATGAAGGAAGGCGCATCAAAGTAAATTGTCGAGTCTCATTTTCAGTGTATAATGCGTCTGAATGTATGAAAGGGGTTTTTATGCGATTATAAATGGTGTAAAGTTCCCGCCCCTCCCCTGTGTGTTTGGCGCATTATGGAACTTAGATGCATTAGTAATGCCCCAAACATGTATAAAGGCTACAGATAGGCTGGAAATAAGAGGTCATTAGAATAGCATGTCAGTGATAGAAACTATGGGACTGATCCTGCTTGAAGGACCACAGGTCCCAGCAATACCTGTGCTGTGCCGACTCTTGCTGTATGTAGAATAAAGGGTGAGAGCAGCAGAAATACATTTCAAATCTAATGTAGTAAAAAATTTTAAATATAAAAATCTGAACAACATCATTATCAGTGGTTATTTAATGTAAAACTAGTTTTAAATTCTTTTCATTTTAAATACATTTTATAGGAGATATTTTATATTTTTGGGATATTATATATTTTTATATTTATTTATCTGATAACATTTTTCATTAACTTTAAATAATGTAATTTTCTATAGTTTGATCATTATCAGAAATCACTTTTTATTATTGCACTGGTGGAAGTTGAGAAATATTGGACATTTTTGCCCCTTACAGCAAATCCAGCTCCACTGCGACTCCTCAGGCTCAGGCAGATCACATTGACATAGGTCTGCCTGTCCGAGCAGTAATGCGCCTGGTTTTGCCGAACCACATTCATATATGTGTCTAATATTACGAGTGTGGTGCGACGCCCCCAGAACACCCCTCATGTTCGGCGCATTAGAAGGTGTCGAGTCTTATGAACAATGCGCCGAACACATTCATTAGGTGCATTAGACATCGTAGCCGCTCAGGTGCATTGAACACCAGAAAAGGGTGATAAACCTGATCATACAGGTCGTCCTTTTTTAAATGTGACTAGGAACTTGACTGTTTGTAATTTGTCAGTGCTATGACTTAGAACTAGATTGTTCAAACAGCGTCAGCGATGCTGTAAATATATTATCGTATATTATGGATATGATGAAATAAATAGAAGGTTTTATCTGTCTACTGGAGAGCAGAGCTGGATATACGCTCTGCATACGAGTTTCATGACATCTAGTTCATAGTTATAGCAAGCTTATACTAAGAACTAGATTGTTTGAAAAGCGTCAGCGATGTTGTATGTCTCTGTGAATATGTTATAACATTTTATGGATATGATAAAATAAATGGAGGTTTTTATCTAACTGCTGGAGAGCAGAGGATATTGGACGTGCATGTATAGCTATCATCACCTGCATCTGTGTTTCTGGTATTTATTTGTATATAATAAGCAGGACAAAAAATGCATAAAAATGTCAGGATGCTCCTCTTCTTGTAATTACCTTTGAAAGATAAAATCTGAGTGAATCTGTTCCCATGGCGTTCACCCTTGAAATCCGTAACAACTCTGCATATGTTCTTTGTCTATAAGCATATTCATGGCACTTTGTTTTGCATTAATATTTGGTATTCATTGTTCTGTTTGATGTGATTCTGAAGTGTAAATTATACATGTGCACATACATCATCACTGGGTTATATGAGGAGGCATCACTGTGCTGCCAAAGCCCCTACAAACCTCCATCAATGGCTCCTACAGATCTCCTGGGGCCAGACACGCCACAGTCCCCTCACTATCTCTCTCCTTAGAGATCAGATCAGGCACTTTTGGTGGGAGCTGGAAAGCTGTCTATGAAAAGGACTGTCAACAAAAAGTTGGAAAAACATTGGACGACTGTCTAAGAAAAAGTTTGGCTGTTGTTTACAATGTTAGATTGTTGTGTCTGGGGCCACCGGTGGAGATGATTCTTGGGGCCACCAGTGGAGTTGATTCTTGGGGCTCACCAGTGGAGTTGATTCTTGGGGCTCACCAGTAGAGTTGATACTTGGGGCTCACCAGTGGAGTTGATTCTTGGGGCTCACCAGTAGAGTTGATACTTGGGGCTCACCAGTAGAGTTGATACTTGATCCCACCAGTGGAGGTGATTCTTGGGACCCACCATTGGAGTTGATACTTGATCCCACCAGTAGAGTTGATTCTTGGGTCCAATCAGTGGAGTTGATTCTTTGGGCCCGTCAGTAGAGTTGATTCTTGGGGCCACCAGTGGAGATAAATTTTTTGGGGGGCCCACCAGCAGAGTTGATTCTAGGGGCCCAACACTGGAGTTGATTCTTGGCGTCCACCAGTGGAGTTGATTTTTGGGGCATACAAATGGAGTCAATTCCTGGAACCCACCAATGGAGCTGATTATACGGGTCCACCAGTGGAGTTGATTCTTGGGGTCCACCAGTGGAGTTGATTCTTGGGGTCCACCAGTGGAGCTGATTCTTGAGGTCCACCGGTGGAGTTGATTTTTGGGTGCCATCAGTGGAGTTGATTCTTGGGTCCAATAAGTGGAGGGGATTCTTGGGTCCAATAATTGGAGGGGATTCTTGGGTCCATCCTTTCATATAAAAGTACTTGTGATCCCGAGGGGCATGGCTTGGTCCTGCATGCTGCCGGACGTGTGAAGCAGCGGCTCCGAGGGAAGACGCACGAAAACTGCCCAAATAAACCCTGGTTTGCTCCTTTCTTATAACCGGTGGGTGTCCTAACCTGCCGAGACCCCGTGGTCCTGAATTCCCGGCGACGAGGGTGAAATCCCGGCACCGAACGGCCCTGCATCTCCCGATCGGTGCTCCAGCTCTTGCGGAGGCGCCATCTTACAATGGGACAGCGTTGCCCTGAGAAAGGAGCAGCATCTAGGATGGCGCCGCACTCATCGACCTGCCGAACCAGAAGCAGGAGCGGCTGCCAAAGAAAATAACCAGAGGTGAGCACTCACCAACCACTCTGAGGAGGCAGGTATTGCCGGCTGACCGCGCGAACTGCGAGACGGAGCCTCGTCACTCCGCCATCTTGCACAAGGGGCCTGCGCTCCCACACTACCTCCCCGCATTCTTAGGCTGTCGCTCACCGCACACTAGATATCTAGGAGATCATTCTACTATCCTACCTTGCTGTGCCTTGAGGCCCGAATTCTCCGACGGCAGACCCGCTGTCCTTGCTCCGTCGCTGCGCAGGCCTCTGATGTCCCGGGGGGCACCCACAGAACAAACACCTCCGCCATCTTAAAGTGGGTCTGTCAGCCCCTGTGAAGACGCACGAGGCCCGGCGACAAAATTCCTCTCCACCTATCTGCCCTACTGAAAGCAGCACCAAGAGGACAGTGCTGGAGGCAACGACTCGCCTATAGCCCCAAAAGCCCCCGGCGTCGCAGTAAAGCAGAGGGGTGAGTGGGATAGTGCAGTATCACCCCACAACCTCAATTTCTAAAACCACAACCACAAAGCTGAAAGCCACCGACCCCCAACAAACTCATTACCGCCATCTTAAAGTGAGACTGTCAGCCCCTGGGAAGATAAGCGAGGCCTGTGAGCCAAAATACCTTCCTGCCCTGCTGAGAGCAGCTCCCAGAGGATTTAGCTGGAGGCACCTGCTCTCATACAGATTAGAAACTTCCCGGTACCGCTGTGAAGCAGAGCGGGGATTGAGACAGTGCCCCGTCATCCCACAACTCTAACTCTATAAACTCAGCCACGCAGCTGGAAACCATTGATCCCCTACCAGAGCAGGACTTTACTACCTCCTGCATTTACCAGTGCATCACTGTTTAAACGTTCTTCCAGTGCACCTTCTCCCCATCCCAATACAGCCTGTGCTACTGGCTATCAAGCAATAAAGACCTGGTCCATAACCAATCTTCTCACAGTACACAGAAGACCCAGCTCATATGCTCTCTAACATTCTCAACAACTCAACAAAACGTGTATAAATACCCTCAGCTTACGAAAGTACTTAATAACACTGTACCCTCACTGTTGAGACTTGAACACTATTAGCACTGTGTGCACTCCGGTAACATACTCCCCCTTAAAGAGTCACAAGATCAGGTGAAAATAAAATAAATTATAAGAAAAAAAAAAAAATCACACCCATTACTCTCAATGGGGGGGTAATTCAAAAAAAGGTGGAAAAGCCCAACCCACTAAACTAACCAAATTTTTTCAGACCACATCTACTCGCTCGCAGAGCAGAGACAGACGCAACGTGTCCCCACCGCTTTCTCAAGCCTCTTCCAGACAGGAATCGGTAGATATGGATCATCAACACCACACGGATTCTTTCTGCGCCTCAGAGCAAACCCTGCAACGCTTATTCTCTTCATTCAGAGAAACCCTCCAAACCGATTTCAAGCAGATGATGGGTGAATTCAGGATGGACATTCAGGCTCTTGTCTCTAGAATGGATCATGTTGAGAGGAAAATGGCGGAGTTCGCGAAGTCTCACAACCAACTCATTGACGCCAACGGCGCTCTGGAAGACGAGGTCCAGAAACTATCTTCCAAAGTCCTTGATCTCGAAGATCGCTCAAGGCGTAATAATATACGACTCCGCGGTGTTCCAGAATCGTTCCCTCCAGAGTCATTGCTCCAATTCTTAACCGGTTTAATGGCTCTGATACTACCGGAGGCTACAGATCAAGACCTTATGATAGACCGAATTCACAGGCTCCCAAAGCCTAAACACCTGTCTCCTTCCCTCCCGAGAGACGTGATCGCCAGAATCCACTATTTCAAAGTCAAAGAACAGTTCCTCAAAACCATCCGCACCGCCTCTAACCTGCCCGAAAGATTCAGGGACATCTCCATATATCCAGACCTCTCAGCAGGCACTATGCTACGCCGGAAAGAATTCGCCCCTTTAACAAAAGTCCTAAGAGACAATAACATTCCATACCACTGGGGCTTCCCCGTAAAGCTCATAATCACCAAAGACTCTGCAACTGTGATCTGCAACACCCCTACGGTAGCCAAGGAGACTTTACTGTCCTGGGGTCTTATCTCCACTCCGTCCAGCACCCCCTCGAAAAAGGGAGATAACAGGCCTGGCATCATCTCACCCATTTGGTCGGACAAAACCCGAATTAATGAGTGACTATAACTTTAAGCAAACAGCTTGTCTTCCCAAAGTGCTTCCTTTATCTCAAGAACTGCATATCCTCTTGGTTTTTCAACTAACCTCTGTTTTGCAGGTTCCCCCTCTGCCCCTTTCTCCGACTCCTTCTGTAAGGAGCTTTCCCAGATGTTGCTGACCATTTCTATGATCAAGGTTCGCATTAATGTTTTACATGTTTCTAGTTTGTTTGCCAGAATGTCACTACAGTACTATGCTTTAGGAATAAGATTGCTATATATTTTCGCTATACGTTACTATGGGGATTAAGATTATGTCCTTGAATGTAAACAGGCTCAACTCCCCACATAAATGCTCCTCACTATGGAGGGATACTGTTAAAAACCAAGTGGATATACTATGTGTGCAAGAGACGCACTTACAAACCTCTGACTCTTTTAGGTTAAAACACAAACTCTTTTCTCACTCCTTCTTTTCCTCCACAGATTCTAAAAAAGTTGGGGTAGCCATCTTTATTAAGAACACAGTAACTTTTCAACTACTTGATTCCGTGATCGACACACAAGGCAGATTTATCATACTAAACTGCAAAATTAACTCCATTCCCTACACCCTTCTCAATCTGTATGCCCCCAACGATCGCCAAGTTTCCTTTGTCACTAAAACCATACTTAAAGCAAAAAAAATGCTAAAGGGCAAACTGGTGATCTGCGGAGACTACAACGTAGTAATCGATAAATCAATTGACAGATCCAAAGGCAGCTCTCACTATGCCCCGGAACTTCAGAACTTCCTCTGGCAGGAAAACTTGCACGATCCTTGGCGATACAGACATGCAGGGGAAGTTGACTTCACTTTTTATTCACATTCAAAGAACACCCACTCTCGAATCGACTACTTCCTAGTTGATAAAAACGCCTTAGGTAATGTTGAAGATGCCGAGATAGGTACTGCCACTTGGTCGGACCACGCGCCTGTCTTTCTATCACTGGCCGATTCATCCCCCACATACGCTTTCAACACTTGGAGACTTAACCATTTCTTATTAAAATCTCCCTCTATTGCCAAAGAGATCCAAGATGCCCTCTCAGAATATTTCGAACTGAACTCTCCCTCAGCCCCATCAATGGAAACTTTGTGGTGCGCTCACAAGGCAGTCATTATGAGGGTCTTTATCCGTCTAGCATCTAGAGAAAAACGCAAACGGGAAAAAGCCATTAATGACCTTCTCCAAGAAATCAAGACCCTAGATAAACAATTTAAATTGGATTCTTCACCCTCCACCAAATACAAATTAGTTGCTAGCAGAAACAAACTACGTTCCCTTTACTTATTTCGTTACGAAGCCCAACTATCTAAACTTAAGTGGACCTTCTATATCCATGGTGACCGCCCTTCTAAACTTCTAGCCAACAGAACTAAAACCCTGCATGCCAGAAGTAAAATCCCTTTTATCACCAACTCCAATAACTCCAAAATATATGACCCCCAACTCATAGCAAATGCCTTCGCACAATATTATCATTCTCTCTACAACTTAAAAGAAGACCCTTAAACCCCTAAGGTAAACAAATCAAACATTTCCGCCTTTTTGGACCAAATCAACCTCCCCACACTGTCAGAAGACCACCTGGCATTGTTAAACGAACCAATTACACCCAAGGAACTTGAAGCCACAATTAGGTCCTCCAAGCTTAACAAGGCCCCTGGCCCAGATGGCTTCACAAACGAATACTACAAATTGTTCTGCCCCACTTTAGCGCCGTATCTCTCCTCTACCTTTCAATCCATTATTAACAAAGGAGAAGCCCCTAAAGAAATGCTCTCTGCAGTGGTTACCACTATACCCAAACCCGGCAAGGCTGCTGATCAAGTCTCAAATTACAGACCCATATCCCTACTTAATTGTGATATAAAATTCTTTGCTAAAATCCTAGCAAATAGAATTAATGACATTCTACCCTTCCTAATCAACAAAGATCAAGTAGGATTTATTAAAGGCCGACAGACCCGAGACGGGATCAGAAGAGTATTAGACCTTAAACACAAAGTAAACGAGGTCAAAACTCCTACCATCCTACTTTCACTCTATGCAGAAAAGGCCTTCGACCGAATCAATTGGGATTATTTAACAGAAGTACTACTAAAATTTGGATTCAACGGCCCTATAATTAAAGCTATATCCTCACTCTACTCCTCCCCCTTGGCCAAAGTCCTAGCCTCTGGCTTTCTTTCCGACCCCTTCCCAATAACTAATGGCACTAGACAAGGATGCCCCCTCTCTCCTTTAATATTTATAATGTGTGTTGAGCCCTTAGCGGAGATGATAAGACAATCAACTTCTATCGCTGGTATATTTGTAGGTGACACCCAACACAAAATCAGCTTATTTGCAGATGACATTCTTATCATCTGTAGCAAACCGGAACAATCCCTACAAGCCCTTCTTAATATATAAGAATCCTACTCTCTTAGCTCCTTTTATCGCTTAAACATGACAAAATCGTCCATACTCCCACTAAACGTCCCGGACTCTCAAAAGCTTCGCTTATCGAAATTCAGTTTTATCTGGTCTGACTCCCACATCAAATATTTGGGTATCAAGCTGACCCCTATCCTAGACCGCACGGTTCAAACTAACATGGACCTCTTATATACTTCCTTACAAGAGGAAGTCAAACGCCTATCCAACTGCCCCTTGTCCTGGATAGCTAGGATAAATATTACCAAAATGATGTTACTCCCGCGAGTACTATACATACTACGTTCCCTCCCATACGTCCTCCCTTACGCCTCACTCCACAGGATCCAATCGCTTTTCCTATCCTTCATTTGGGGTGGGAAAAAACCAAGATGTAGGAAACAACTCTTGTTCATAAATACCAAACAGGGTGGTATGTCGGTGCCGAGCTTGGAGCTATATAACATAGCCTCTATACTAGAGCCTCTCCAAGTATTCTGGAGCTCTCCTGACTCACACCACTGGTCCCAAATCGAAAGTTCCTCCTTACTCCCCTATACAGTTAAGGATTTACTCATAGCTGCCCTCTTGGACCTTGATCACCCACCCACTTCCTTCCCTTCATTACAACATGCCTTCTGAACTTGGTCTAAGTACGTCAAAGCGCACAAATGGGCCTTCTTCTCTAAGGAAGAGTGTTCCATACTCTTACACCAACTAGCCTCCCCCCACCTCTCGATGAAAGACTGGTTTACACAAGGCCTCAAAAATATCGAACAACTGTTTGAAGGCACTCATCTCAGGTCCTTTACAGATCTTCAGTCTGAATTTACTCTGGAACGTTCCACCTTCTTAGAATATTTGCAAATTCGACATATTTTGCAGAACTGGTCCTGGCCCGCCAAACCCAGGGTCACAAGCCTGTACACTAATTTCCTGAAGAGCAAAAGAGGTTTTGAGAGGGGGCTGTCAATCACCTATAACTTGCTATTACACAGAGAAGCCCTAGACAAGCCGCACTTTGCAGTAAAATGGGAGGAGGACTTGGGATGCAGCTACCCCATGGATACATGGCTGGCGGCCTTTGGAGTCCCCTCTAAATTTTCAAAATGTATCAACCATCTAGAGGTGTCAAAAAAATTACATTTGAGATGGTACCTGACTCCGACTCGTACAGCCCATGTCTCTCTTAACAGTTTAGCACTCTGCTAGAGAGGTTGCGGTCTCAAAGGCACCCTACTACATATGTGGTGGTCCTGCCCCCTTATCTCTAACCTTTGGACCCAAGTTGAAGAACTAATTTCAGACTTAACTTCTTCTATTTTCAGAATCTACCCTTCTTTAGCGCTACTGGATATTAATTTAATGGAGTTCCCTATCGCCCTTAGAACGACCCTATATCATATCCTAGTAGCCACCAGGCTAACAATAGCTAGGTCCTTGAAATCTACCACTACACCAAATATTAAGGAGATCATTCAAAGAGTGAACTACCAGTATAAGTGTGAAACCTCTCTGATCATCCCCCCACACACGATCCCTAAAACCATCACCAGTTGGAACCTATGGATAGACTCTCCTTTCTTTAAGGAAACCTAAAGTTGAAGTGGGAAATCTCTTAAGCAACTCGGGATCTCAGAGATTCCAATTTATGGGAGGTACCTACAATTTCGAGCTGATCCTACCCCCGTATAAATATCTCTATAGGGCCTTTTGTTTCATTGATCCTCTCTGAACTCACTGATCTTATTTTGATTGTAAACGCTTATTCTCTTATCTTGTGCCATGACATGTGACAATTATGACTTGTTTTATTGGTTGTGACTTGTTTTTTGGTTGTATATGTAACAAAACTACTCTGTGCCATTGCATGATTTTATATCTCCTGTACTTGGTAAAATAATAAAAATTTTGAAGATAAAAAAAAAAAAAAAAAAAGTACTTGTGATCCCTTATTGCCTGCGTTTTTTCGAAGTTGCCGATTCAGGAATCTCCCATTGCTGTCACATACAGTCATATGAAAAAGTTTGGGCACCCCTATTAATCTAAATCATTTTCAGTTCTAAATATTTGGGTATTTGCAACAGCCATTTCAATTTGATATATCTAATAACTAATATTGCACATTTTGTGTTAGTACAATAAACCTCATTTCAATCCGGAAATATTACTGTGTCCATCAGTTATTAGATATATCTAATTGAAATGGCTGTTGCAAACACCCAAATATTTAGAACTAAAAATGATTAAGATTAATAGGGGTGCCCAAACTTTTTCATATGACTGTAGATACTTGAAAGAGATACTATTGGCAACCATATATCTTTAAAAATGTTAAACTTTACTTCTTACAAAATATAAAACATTACATAGCCTCTTGGGCTTACCGCACATTTTTCCTCCTATGAAGGGTAGCAGAACAACGCTCATTCCATTAGTGGAAGTATTCAAAGTCCCATGTAGGTACGTTTGTAGAGGAGTAGAGACGCTGCACTAGGTGCAGAGCACCTGCGACTAATATTAACCTATTCGTGCCAATAGGAGCCAAACAAAACGGAACTTTTCCGTGTTTGTCATGTTGTAATTGTTCCTCGATCTTGAAGGGCCCAACAATATCACATCCCACTATAGGTTTCCCTATATCACTAAAAGGTTACTTTACATGTAAAACGAGTGGAGTGGTTTATATGCTAAAATGCCCTTGCGGCAAAATATATGTCGGACAGACAGGTCGTGAGATCAGCACTCGCATTAATGAACATAAGTCCAATATTAGAACCTTTGCAAAACGCGATCAAACTAGTGAACACCATTCACACACAGACGGTTGTCCTAGAAAATATGGTGAGACCACAGAAGGACGACACTGCTGAAATGAGGCACCATATAAGTGATTTAAAATGGTGCATCTTAGAAGAGGTTACTAGTCCTCACTCAACATCTTTGCCCAATAAGTTATTACAGCGCAAAGCTTTTTGGATTTTTTATTTAGATTCGTGTATACCAAAAGGTTTAAATGAGATTCTTAGTTTTAAGTCTTATTTATGAAAGAATTAGAATTAGTTTACTCTGTAGTAGTTTCTTGCTATTAGAATTATCGCACTATAGGATAGTTAGTTAGTTTTGGCATGAATAGGTTAATATTAGTTCCCTATTTAAGAATGTAGTTAATTCTAGTGCGCATGCCTAAAGAAAGAGGTATTCATCTCTGAAACGTCGCAGGTGCTCTGCACCTAGTGCAGCGGCTCTACTCCTCTACAAACGTACCTACATGGGACTTTGAATACTTCCACTAATGGAATGAGCGTTGTTCTGCTACCCTTCATAGGAGGAAAAATGTGCGGTAAGCCTAAGAGGCTATGTAATGTTTTATATTTTGTAAGAAGTAAAGTTTAAAATTTTTAAAGATATATGGTTGTCAATAGTATCTCTTTCAAGATTCTTGGGTCCCATCAGTGGAGGTGAATCTTGGGTCCCATCAGTGGAGTTGATTCTTGAGCCCACCAGTGGAGATGATTCTTGGGACCCACCACCGGAATTGATTCTTGGGGCCAAGCAGTGGAGATGTTTTTGGGCCCAACAGTGGAGTTGATTCTAGGGGCTCAACATTGGAGTTGATTCTTGGGTCCACCAAGTGGAGTTGATTTTTGGGGCCTACCAATGGAGTCAATTCTTGGGGCCCACCAGTGGAGCTAATTATTGGGTTCCACGGACACAGACGCTTTGTAATGCGCCTGATATTGCAGTGCACCTGGTTACAAATAGAGCAAACTAGTTTTTCGCTAAAAAGATGCCAGACTTCTGGTGCTGCCCAGTTTATACATGTTACCCTTAGAATCCACCCCACAGCTACTGTACTTGACTGCACAAGCCTGTCCTTTTCTGCCTTTTTCCATGAAAAATAGCCCCAGCCCTGACATGCATGGGGTCCACCAAGGGTTTATCCTGCTCTTCGGTGGGTGAGTCCGAGTCTGGTTGTTTCTCAATTGATATGTGCTATGGGTGTGTACACTGACTTTCAATGTGTCTTTTTCAAGTTAGAAGCTGCCAGTAACATTTTTATTTCTAAGATCTTAGACTGCCCATCGCTGCTGGAGACAAGTCCATGACCTTTGCTTCCCAGACAGTGCTCTATAGTGATGAGTCTGTTGGAGAACTTGTCCTAAACATGAGTAATACATCTTCTATATATGGAAGGAACTTCTGATTGATAAACCTGTTAAATTCTCGATGCTGGTCTAATTAGGATAATAATGCCGGAGTTGTCCTTTATAGATTCTTCTAGAGATGCAAAGACTGATATTATTATAAAATATATGGCATCACAAAAGATAGTGGAAGAGCCTCCATTATAGAGATGGGAGAAGGATCAATGAGCAATGGTGTGAATGCATGACTGAGGCAGAAACCCACATACAAATAGTGTAAATGATGTCTACTTGATGATAATCGTCACTGACGTACACTTTAAAAATTAAATTTTTCTAGAAATTGCACTACAGGAAATGGGGATGTAGTGGATCTCTCAGTGTCAGATCTGGTGAAGCCTTAATTATGATAGATAATCATCAGTTTTTAGTGTAGAGAAATAAGAGTCATTTAAGTTTAAGAATTTTTGATGATCACTTAAAACAGTTCATCATTTCAAGAGGTTGATGTGCTTCAAAAGTGTTACAGAGTCAGGGGTTATCTTGGAGGAGTAATACATTTTGTATAACATTCTAAGGACATTGGCGAAAAGAATTAACAGCACTAATACTGTTTCCTATGTACAGAACTACAGTACAAATCTCTCAGCATTGCCGTACATTTACAAGAATATAACAATTATAATACTGCCCCCTATGTACAAGAATATAACTGCTATAATACTGCCCTCTATGTACATGAATATAACTACTATAATACTGCTCCCTATGTACAAGAATATAACTACTATAATACTGCCCCTATGTACAAGAATATAACTACTATAATTCCCTTGACTTCTCAAATTGATGCAAGAATATAACTACTATAATACTGCTCCTATGTACAAGAATATAACTACTATAATACTGCCCTCTATGTACAAGAATATAACTACTATAATACTGCTCCCTATGTACAAGAATATAACTACTATAATACTGCCTCTATGTACAAGAATATAACTACTATAATACTGCTCCTATGTACAAGAATATAGCTACTATAATACTGCTCCTATGTACAAGAATATAACTACTATAATACTGCCCCTATGTACAAGAATATAACTACTATAATACTGCCCCTATGTACAAGAATATAACTACTATAATACTGCCCTATGTACAAGAATATAACTACTATAATACTGCTCCTATGTACAAGAATATAACTACTATAATACTGCCCCTTGTACAAGAATATAACTACTATAATACTGACACCTATTTACAAGAATATAACTACTATAATACTGCCCTCTATGTACAAGAATATCACTACTAAAATACTGCCGCTATGTACAGGAATATAACTACTATAATACTGCCCCTATGTACAGGAATATAACTACTATAATACTGCTCCCTATGTACAAGAATATAACTACTATAATACTGCTCCTATGTTCAAAAATATAACTACTATAATACTGCCCCTATGTACAAGAATATAACTACTATAATACTGCCCTCTATGTACAAGAATATAACTACTATAATACTGCCCCTATGTACAAGAATATAACTACTATAATACTGCCCCTGTAATGCAGAGGTGGACTCGCTTGACCACCGCAGGCGATGATAGTTAAGCCACGCCAGGGAGCGGAGTCTAAGTAGCCCCCGGTATTCACCAGAGCCCGCCGCAAAGCGGGATGGACTTGCTGCGGCATGAGGCTACCAGGTCGCTACCCCTGACGTGACTTAGCTGCAGTGGCGGCCGGGGTACAGTGTGGTACAGAATCGTAATCCAGAGGCGTAGTCGGGGACAGGCTGGTGGTCAGGACAGGCGGCAGAGGTTCGTGGTCAGAAACAGGCAGACGGTCAGGGTAGGCGGCAAACAGGCAAGGTCAGAAACGTAAGCAGGCGGACTGGTACACGGGTAGACAAGACGGACTTCTGAATACAGACTGAGCACTCCAAACACACACCAACGAACTGGCAGTGAGTGTAGCGGGCTTGCACACGAAATAGGGTCAGCGGCCAGCAAAGGCCAATTACCGGCGCTCTATCCCTTTAAATCCTGACCAGCCGTCACGCGCGCGCCCTAAGCAGCGGGTACGCACGCGGCGGCCGTCAGAGCCGGACACAGGAGCGGGGACTGGTGAGTATGAGGTTTCCCGGCCAGGAGTAGAAGGGCACCCGCGCCGGAGCCCGTAGGCACAGGGGGATGGCCGCGGCGAGCCGCGGCGCCGAGCCCTGTGACAGCCCCTATGTACAGGAATATAACTACTATAATACTGCTCCCTATGTACAAGAATATAACTGCTATAATACTGCCCTCTATGTACAAGAATATAACTACTATAATACTGCTCCTATTGATCAAAATTAACAAGCTATAAACTGCCCTATGTACAAGAATATAACTACTACTAATACTGCCCTCTATGTACAAGAATATAACTATAAATCTGCTCCTATGTACAAGAATATAACTACTTAATACCCCCAGTTACAAGAATATAAGTACTATAATACTGCCCTCTATGTACAAGAATATAACTACTATAATACGCTCTTGTACCTATGTTACTGAATGAAAATATAACTACTATAATACTCCCCCCCTATGTACAAGAATATAACTACTATAATACTGCCCTCTATGTACAAGAATATAACTACTGTAATACTGCCCCTATGTACAGGAAATATTAACTACCCCATAAAAAAACTAGTCCTCCTATGTACAAGAATATAACTACTATAATACTGCCCCCTATGTACAAGAATATAACTACTATAATACTGCCCCCTATGTACAAGAACACAGGTACTATAACATAAGTACTCTCTGACTTTCCTTTTTCCAACTTGCTACAGTCCCCTTGTTTTTATGAGGTTTTGCTGAGTTTGCTGGAGTCTCACACACTCAGAACATGGCATTCATGGTGCTAGAGATATCACATAACCAGAGACCGCACTGTATGATATTCCCCTGTACATTGAACATTTTGTTACGTCTGCAGAAGCTTTTGTCCTTGCAGGGGCTGTAGCCCGTCCTCTGCAGCAGAGTGGCCATGGCAAGCTGGAGATCTCAGTAACAGACCAATTACAGCAAATCTAAATGCAGCCAATGAGAGGGTCGATGGCTGGACCACAGCAACCAATCAGAACGGCCTAGGCAAAAAAGGCACCTAGCGCCCCCTAATGGAAAATCCAGCCCACTCCATATATCCTTTCACCCCTTTCCTGCTTAGGATGAACTGGCACCTTATATGGTCACCTACCTTCACCTACCGCTCGTCCCGGCCCTGAGTCAGAGTATGTTGTGATGACCACAGGTGGGAGATTCATAATAGTACCCGAGGTGACAGCCCCTGCTGTATAGCTGTGGAGCCGGCACTATCCTAATCAGCACCTATGTGTTCTGATTGGATATTATGGGCGACATGTATAATTTTTGGCGCCCATGCACCATTTTTCTGCACCCATTAGTAGTGTAGAATGCACTTTAATCTCTGAACCTGTTCTACTGTGGGTCATAGATTTAGCGCTTTCTATTTACAAAGTGACACTTCTGGCTCAGGTGAACCCCTTATAAAGTGCTCTACCTGTTCCAGCAGTAATGCGCTTGGATTTGCCGTACTCAAGCTATAAATGTGTAGCTTCATCTGGTTGTAGTGCGCCCCGACCTCCCGCACGTCCCCGATCTCAGGTGCATTACACAGTGCCACGGGCACTCTATAATGTGCCTGATACTGGAGTGCGCCTGGTTACAAGTAGAGCGAACAGGGCAGCACCAGTTTTCGGGCCGAAAATACGCCAGACTTTTGGGGCAGCCCCGTTCATACATGTTGTCCTATATGTTTCCTTTTCCTGCAATATGTTTCCTTTTCCTGCAATATGTTTCCTTTTCCTGCAGTATGTTTCCTTTTAACTAGAATTTATTGCAGATTTGTTTAGTTTGATCAAGTCCATAAAATACAATACAAATATAAAATTGTCCCTGTCCTAAGATGGGCAATTCCTGCAGATCTTTCCTTCCTCACCTCCTCGTTCTGATCGCTGGTTGTTGTGTATTTTTTTCATAAAATACTCTAACCCGATTTCATAGAAGTCAATACGAGCGATTGTGAGTGTAATGCGCCAGCTACAATATTTGCGAGCCCCGAGCCTCCCACGTACAATGCAGCAATGGCAGGCAGCCTGCGCGCAGACAACAATATTTCTGCAATTTTCCAAACAATCACTTTAATGTATGGAATTTTCCTTACACTAAAAATATCGCGGAGAGGAGCGACGTCAGAGATCGCAATCACAGGCTTTCTATTTGGAGAGGTTATTTCGTCTTCTTGCTTCCATCTTGCAGAACATTTATGAAAAAGAGCCTCAAATCAGGAGAACATAAACGCCGCCTCTCAGCGGTGCCGCCCGTACCTGGTAATTACTATGCAAAGCCTGGAGTGCGGTCTCTGAAGCCATTACCTTGGTTAGAGATATATGTGAACTATTTAGGTCCTGTTTCCCAATTGTTCAATAGATCAGAAAAAGACTTTCCAGTTAATCAGACGGCTTATCCGTGCATGAAATGGCATTCCAAAGAAAATTTTTACATAAAAAATGATGCGAGACGACTTGATTCAAGGGTATCGGAAGCTGAGACATAAAAGCCAAAGTCAATTAGATAAATAAGAATGAAGTCGTCCGCCGCTTGTTGGATGTCAAGTGCGGAAGACGAGAACCTCGAAAGAACCATAACTACTGGAGCTAATTTCCAATGAGGCCGAGACTGGCAAAACTCATTCTTCATCCTGTCAATCAAGGTCAAGAATATTCCAAGGGCAAAGTAAAAAATGATAATTTCAGACTGAGCAGCGTCGAGCTTTATGTTGAAGACCCTGACTTTATTGTCATGTAGCTTCTCATTTTGTTGTAGGATATATGTCGCGGAAAGATGGTTCAGGAGCGCCTGATACGTCGATTGCCGGGTAGTTGTGGATCCTCTGGGCCATCGGGAGCATAGATGATGGTATATTGGACCACACCAGGGAGCAGAGTCTAAGGGGCCCCTGGGAGTGTAGATGATGGTGTATTGGACCACGCCACGGAGCGGAGTCTAAGGGGCCCCTGGGAGCGTAGATGGTGGTATAGCGGACCACACCAGGGAGCAGAGTCTAAGCGGCCCGTGGGAGCGTAGATGGTGGTATAGCGGACCATGCCAAGGAGTGGTCTAAGGGGCCCCTGGGAGCGTAGATGGTGGTATAGTGGACCACACCAGGGAGCAGAGTCTAAGGGGCCCCTGGGAGCGTAGATAGTGGTATAGCGGCCCATGCCAGGGAGCAGATTCTAAGGGGCCCCTGGGAGCGTAGATGGTGGTATAGCGGACCATGCCAGGGAGCAGATTCTAAGCGGCCCCTGGGAGCGTAGATGGTGGTATAGCGGACCATGCCATGAGGTAGGGCCCGGAGAGGTGTAAGGGCCACCCGGGAGCAAGTCAAGATGTGATGGTAATGCGGACCATGCCATGGAGCGGAGTCTAAGGGGCCCCCGGGAGCGTAGATGGTGGTATAGCGGCCCATGCCAGGGAGCAGATTCTAAGGGGCCCCCCGGGAGTGTAGATGGTGGTATAGCGGACCATGCCAGGGAGCGGAGTCTAAGGGGCCCCCGGGAGCATAGATGATGGTATAGCGGACCATGCCATGGAGCGGAGTCTAAGGGGCCCCCGGGAGCGTAGATGATGGTATAGCCGACCATGCCAGGGAGCGGAGTCTAAGGTGCCGGAGGCACCGGAGCCTGCCTCAAGGCCAACACAGACTTCGCTGCGGAGAACATCCAGGTCGCTACCCCTGACGTTGCTACTTGTGGTGGCAGCTGACGTGCAGGTGACAGAGTCCAGGCAGGTATCAAGCAGGTACAATGGCAGAATACAGTAGAAACAGGGACACAGGGAACAGGCTGACATGAGGCTAAATCGTTATCAGACTGACAGGCAAGACGGCAGGACACAGCAGGGTAAACAGGTATCAAGACAGCAGATAACAGCAGAATCCAGGAACCAGGGTATCAAGCAGACAGGCAAGACAGCAGAATAAAGCAGAAACAGGAGCCTAGGTAACAGATATGCAGGAGAGGAGAAAACAGCATGGTTAAATGTACACAGGAACAGACAGACCTAACGACAGGTAACAGCAGGAAGCAGTGGTCAGGAGCTCAGAGGGACATTAATGAACTGACCAGGAACGGAAGCAGGAAGTTCCTTATATACCAGGAGGACAGGAAATTAGGACACTATCCCTTTATATCCAGACCAGCGAGCGCATGTGCAGTCAGACAGAAAAAGGAGCGAGGACAGGTGAGTACACAGACGCAAGGGACACAGCAAAAGGTACAGGAACCAGGGACACAAACTGGCAACATAGACACGACTGAGGTCCATTGCAGTGGCCACAGGGTGATTGGAGACAGGAGAGAAGCAGGGACACGGCTATGTCCATAGTCCACAATGGATACCGCAGCATAAACCGTGACAATATACACTGAGCCTTGCAACATAAATGGCATTAGAACAAACCAGATATTTATCTGCAGACAGTTTGGGGTGTGTGCCCCTCATCAGCTCAGGAGAGGAGGGGTTAAAAGAATTGAAATTATTTAGTCTTGATTAATTTATGTAAGTATAGATATGGCCCCTTCAAAAAGTGTGGGGAATCAATGGTGCTATAAAATAAATAATAATAATAATAATACTGTACTAACTGCACTTACCTCACATGCCACTTGCTTTTTGCTTCTCTTTATCTTATCCTTCTTCGTTAAATGTAGCCCCAGGTCTGCTATTCTCAGGGCCCACTGGGGGTTCCCGCTTCTCTGTTGTGGGTCAGTCCGAGTCTGGCCGCAGGATACAGAGTTTGCCAGGGCCGGGTCTCATAGATTTTCTTCCCATATCTTCGACTGGGGGCACAGTAAAGTATAAATAGCAGAATTTGCATTCCGTGGCAGAACCGAGCTCATCCACTTGTCACATTAATGGCTTTTGCTGGAATGACTACGTAAAGGCCACCGCAATGGTGTTATTTTCCTCCCACACATTGAAGTCACGAGAAATCCGGAAAGGATCATAATAACAGTGGTTGTGTAAACATACAATCTGAGGAAAGATCTGGCCTCAATATTTTTCCTATACTATGAACCTTTAAATAAAGGAGACAATTCATCTTCACCTAAAAAATAAAATAACAAAATGAACAAATAACAAAATACTAAATACAAATCATCTGATGAATCAATATATCAATAAGTGATTTTTTACTTCTCCAGTGCAAATTAAATAAAAAAAAAAATAAAGGATTTTTATATATGGGCTTGATTTACTAAGTCCTCCTGTGCTGTGTGTACAGCTCTAATGAATGTGTCTCCATGGTTACAGACTACAAACAAGCTCTGTGTAGTCGGACCCTGCAGTTCTGTGTTTCCTTTTCTCTTGACTAAGAATGATCTTGACTCCGGGCATCAGTCCTGGGCAACTTATCAGCTACTTGCTTTTAATTTAGCATGTTGGGATAGCTATAGTTTTCCTTGAATTCTCCACCCCTTTATTCAGACCACACCCACATTTGTTCAAGCCACACCTCTTGTTTAAGGCTCCTCCTCAAACCATAAATCATGTCACGCTATTCTCATAACTATGACTTTGCCGATGGAGCGGTGCACGCTTTTTATTTAGGTGATAAGTTGACTTTCTCATTGGTAACAAATATATTGGGCCACATGTATGAAAACTGTCTAGGTCTAAAATTCACTTTGTTGCCCATAGCAACCAATCAGAGCGCCCTTCTCATTTCATATGGTGCTCTGGAAAAATTTAAGGGGCGCTTTGATTGATTGCTATGGGCAAGAAGGTGAATTTTAGACCTTGATAGTTTTCATATATGTGGCCCATTGAGTTTTTCATTACTAGTAATTCTGATTTTTGTGAGTCTGGGTAGCGATAAAAAACTCTGGCAACTCTGGCGCAGTTTTTACTTTTTTTTTGCAGTGTTCACCATTTTGATTAATTTACACCATAATTTTACAAATTAGATCGTTACCGGCAGGACGATACCTAGCATGTGTTACTTTATTTTGCAAAAATAAATAAATAAAAGTGTTTTTTATTGGTAAATCAAAAGTTTTGTGTATGTTTTTTTATATTATTTTTTTTTATTTGATTGTTATATTTTTATAGTGCCAGTATAGGATTTATCTATGTGATGACATGATCACTTTTATAATACTTAGCGATACATTACTGTGCATTGCTGTATCACTATGTGTTATACTGTATGTAACGGACACCAAGTAGACTCTAAAAGGCTCCTGAACATGGCAGATCTGGACACCATCATTTGGCCTCCCAAGCCATGGCACCCTGTGCAGCCATTGCAGGAGTGCTCATGGGGGACAGAGGGAGCCCCCTGTCTGTTAACCACTACAGATTCCCATCCTCCACAGCAGGTACCCAACTTTCTTATCATAGGGAATAGGGTTGCTATGGGTGATGGCAGGGCCGGGACAAGGCATTTTGGTGCCCTAGGCAAGTACAGCCAATGGCGCCCCCCCCCTCACTCCCCAAAAAATGCCCCCCCCCACACTAATTCCTTTCGCCCCTGCGCCAGGTCCTGTCACTAATTTTCTGCGTATCCCACATAGATCCCGTCCATCTCCGCAGCAGTCGCTGCACAATGAAAATCAGCCCTGACAAATTTGCGTTTTCAAAATCGCTCCACTCCATATGACAGTCACCGAATAATCCACCGACACATGGAGCAAATCTACCAGGCGAATGACTGTTACTAAAAAACTCCTACAAAACCAAGACCCAAAACTATTACTACTTAAGGATCAAATAATCCTGCCAGACCCTGACCGAACGCGACCCCCACATGTGACTATCAGCTGTACACAGGCTCTGCAGACATATACCACCGCCATACAGTGACCAGATAGTGGTAGATACTAGTTGTATGTAGACTCTGCAGACATATAAGTGATTACACTGCAGTTACATTTAGCGACTCCCAGGAGACGTCTTTGCGGATCGGCGTCGTTCACTTCCCTTTTCTTCTCCATCCGGTTCACACCTTCATGCTGATTGCTCCCGGCCAATACTGTCCCTGAAATTTGGACACAAATATCTTAGAATCCTCACATTTCCAGTAACTCCTTAATATAGGTATATATGTCCTCATTACGGGTATACGTCCCCTCAGTTAGACAGGTATATAGAAGATATGATATCCCTCTCAGTCAGGCAGGTATATGTATATTGTCCCCTTAGACAGGTAGGTATATAAATATAGGGGCACTCAGGCAGGTATATAGATATAGGGTCACTCTCAGGCAGGTATATAGATATAGGGTCACTCTCAGGCAGGTATATAGATATAGGGGCACTCTCAGGCAGGTTATATAGCTATAGGGGCTCAGGCATGTATATAGCTATAGGGGCTCAGGCATGTATATAGCTAGGGGCCACAGGGAGGCGTATTGTGGCCTCAGGCAGGCGTATGGGGGCCACAGGCAGGCGTATGGGGGCCACAGGAAGGCGAATGGGGCCACAGGCAGGCGTATGGGGGCCACAGGCGGGAGTTTTGGGGCCACAGGCAGGAGTATGGGGGCCACAGGCAGGCGTATGGGGGCCACAGGCAGGCGTATAGGGGCCACAGGCAGGCGTATGGGGGCCACAGGCAGGCGTATAGGTGCCACAGGCAGGCGTATAGGAGCCACAGGCAGGCGTATGGGGCCACAGGCAGGCGTATGGGGCCACAGGCAGGCGTATGGGGCCACAGGCAGGCGTATGGGGCCACAGGCAGGCGTATGGGGCCACAGGCAGGCGTATGGGGGCCACAGGCAGGCGTATGGGGCCACAGGCAGGCGTATAGGGGCCACAGGCAGGCGTATGGGGCCACAGGCAGGCATATGGGGGCTCAGGCAGGTGTATAGGGGCGACGGGCAGGCGTTTAGGGGCCACAGGCAGGCGTATGGGGCCACAGGCAGGCGTATGGGGGCCACAGGCAGGCGTATAGGGGCCACAGGCAGGCGTATAGGGGCACAGGCAGGCTATTGGGGCCACAGGCAGGCGTATAGGGGCACAGGCAGGCATATAGGGGCACAGGCAGGCGTATAGGGGCTACAGGCAGGCATATAGGGGCTACAGGCAGGTAAAAACAACAACATTCATACTTACCTGCTGCCCGGGCGTGCGCTCCTCTTCCGTTCGACACTGGAGACGTGATGATGTCATCACACCTCCAGCGCTGGGACGCTCCTTTGGCAGCTCCTCGGGCGCACGGCCTGTGACGCGCTGTGTGCCCGAGGAGAGGCAGCGTCGCGATGACATCACTTCATCGCGACGCTGCCAGCTGAGCAGCGCGGGGCCGCGGCAGGTCCTCAGCACTATGAGGACCCGGCGCCCCCGCTGTGTCGGCCCTGCGGCTTACCGAAGGATCCAGCGATCCTCCGGTGAGCGGGTCCGACACTGTCTGTGGGGCAGGGAGCGCTCGCTCTCTGCTCCGCAGAAGCGGTCACAGAGACCGCCGGCGCTTCAGGCCCACGGCAGCGGCCTGGAGCCTGGCGAGGTTCGGGGCCCTGCCTGCGCCCCTTAGGGATAGGCAGAGGTAGGCGCCCTAAGCGATCGCCTACCTCTGCCTACCCGTCGTCCCGCCTCTGGGTGATGGGGTGTCACTCAGCTTTTCTGGGCACTGCATAGCATATCCAGCCTATTTATGTGTGTATGTGTAGTGTTTCTTTGTTGCTTTGGAATACATATTTTTAACACATTTTTCAAAGATGGATGTTGTCAGGGAGAGTTTATTTAAATAAAGTGTTTCTTGTTGTTTCTTTTTGTGTTTTTTAACCATTTCATTCCAGCGTCAGTAATGGAGATGTCTGACAGACACTAGGGCTTGGTTCTAAAGCCAGTGGTGTGTTTTGTCCCTTCAAGGCTAAAACTAACCCCCTGTCACTTTTACCCCTGTAGCCAATGCACCATGGGTACTGGAAAGACCCAAGTTACCATCAAAAGCAGACCCTCTAATGTGATGGGGAACTTCAGGGCAGCTATGTGCTGGTAGTTCTAGGATGGAAAGGGCCAATATTCATGGTCCTTTCCATATTTATAATTTCAGACTGCAGCTGGTTATGAAAAATACGCAGGTGCCCATATAGAAGGAGTACGTTGGCACTTTATATAGAAAGTTAAATGAGCCAGATAACTCCTGGATGGCATTGGGCACACTAGGGGTAGTAATATGGGGAGGATAGTAAATTAATGGAAGCCGTGAGTGGAGTGACAAAAAACATGGCCGGCTATCACCAAAACCCAATGATAGTAATGGAGAGGTGTCTGTCAGATACTAACACTGGAATTAAATAACTTTATTTAAATAAACACTCCGCAACAACTTTCCTTGTTCACTATTTTATTAAAGAAATGGATTCAATGCTGATGTGATGTAGTCCAATGAAGCCGACTTGAAATCCTTTAAACAAACGGTAACAGTCCAAAAACATGACAGTGCTAAATTTAATTCTCTGCCCCCTTGAAAATTAATTCATTCCTGGTGGCAGGCCTTCTGAGTGTGCAGGGGATGGACTCTACCCTGCAGAATATAATCCTGCAGGTACAGGCCACAGCATGTTCTCCATTGGGATCAGTTCTCTTTTGCTTCCCAACCTGTTTCTTCTAACAACCATTGTGCTATGCAGCCTAGTACCAAGATAAAAGACACCCCCCACCTATCATCCCATAATCCCCCACCTTCACCTATCACACAATAGCCATCCACCTCCAACTGTCACCACAAAGCCCTCCCACCTACCATCCCATAACCCCCCACCTACCATCCCATAACCCCCCACCTCCACCTATCACACAATAGCCGTCCACCTCCAACTATCACCACAAAGCCCTCCCACCTATCATCCCATAACCCCCACCTACCATCCCATAACCCCCCACCTCCACCTATCACACAATATCTGTCCACCTCCAACTATCACCACAAAGCCCTCCCACCTATCATCCCATAACCCCTCACCTCCACATATCACACCTCCAACTATCACCACAAAGCCCTCCCACCTATCGGCCCATATCCCCCCACCTCCCTCTATCACCCTATGAAGAGTTTGAACTGACATGGGGAATGGGTAGGGAGTTGCTGGAAAAGTAAATAATCTAAGATGTTTGTGCAGCAAATTCTGCAGAGACGAGTCTTGGCTTGGAGAAGTCATCATGGCGGTCTGGGATAATCCACGGCACACCAATGTAAGGCTCAATGTGAATAAATGTATTAATATTAGACAAATACATCATGTGAATATATAGAGAATACAGATCATGACTACTGCTCCCTGTTCTACTCACCAGACGCTTCTTGACTGCTCTCCACTCTCTTGGATCCTTTATGCCTCTGCTCCTGACAGCCAGCTGACTATATTCTCTGGACCTCTACTCTACTACTCCTTATGGATTTGTCTCCCATATATGTACTTATTGGATGTCACTAGAAAGGCATCTATTGCCGAAATGTCGACATCCGACATCTATGACATTTGTTGACAATTTTTGAGCAATCACTTGTGCAGTAGTTGTGATCTGTATTCTTCATTTATACGCATGATGTATTTGCCTAGTATTAGTAAAGTTA
>JAODAL010012073.1:0-96987 GCA_025379985.1 Phyllomedusa bahiana | reverse complement strand
CCACTGTTCGCCCCCTCTGCTTGCACCGGCGGTGCGGGCCCCCTGTCATGCGGCGGACTGGGGCCCCCGGGGGAAACACCGACCCCCCCGCCTAGCACTCCGAGCCAGCCCTGCGGCCCGGACCCCAGCGGCCCGCTGGGCAAGTCCCCCCGTTTGCCCTATCGGCAGTCCGGGCCTGGATACGTCCCCTTTATGTTAGTGTTTAATGTACATGATTTTAAAAAAAGATGAAATGCATTAAAAAGGGAACCTCCAATTTTTTTTATTTTTTTTTTTTTATTTTTACACCTTTCACTGTTAAGTTTTAATGATATCATAGCTTTATTGTATAGGTTATTACAGTTATAGGGATCCCAAATATGTATATTCATTTTTACTGCAAACTAATGTCATAATGTTCTATGATATCACATAATTGCCGATTCAAAGACAATGGACAGGAAGTTTTCTAGAGCTCTCTCTTTGGTGGTGCTACAACCAGTAGCAATAGCGGTACCGAAGAGGATTAGGGTATGTTCACACAGTGTATTGAGTCCGTGTGAACATACGTTTTTAGATACGTGTAAACGGACCCAAACATGCATCTAATAAATAGCAATGCGATTTACATTGCTTTTAATATGAAACATGCATCGGCGTTCACACGAGCATTCGCCAATACGTGTCTCATTGCTTCTTTTGGATCTGTCTTTCGGATTAGTTCCAAAAATTGACAGGTCAATTCTTGGTCCGAAAGACGCAGCAGGAGCCCTATTTAAAACTAGAGGGTGCGATCCTGCTGCATCCAACACACATCCAAACACGCAGATGCATGTTGGATACGTGTTGGATCTGTTTTGGATCCGATCGTCGCCTCACTTCTGGATGCGATTTTCAGATCCAAAACGGATCCAAAATCGGATCCAAAAACACAGTGTGAACAACCCCTTAAAGGCAAGGATCACTCTTATCTCTGATCTCTTATCTCGGGGCACAGGTATATCTTAAAGCTCCTGGGCCCCAGTACAAAAACTAAAACGTTCCCATCTACCTATGTGCCATTGATAATACAGGATTTTAATTAAAAACAAAGACCTAAGGCCATACTTACAGCACAATTGCTGAACAATAAGCTATTCCCAGTAGGAAGCAAAATTATCCCCAGGACTGCTATTAGAATTGTACAGTTGTTGCTGCTATATGGGGCCCGGCAACATTGCGAAACAAGAGGGGGCCCGCTGCTGGCAGCTACCACTGGTAGCTACTGCCCCTTCGTTTCACATGACTGGTAGAAAGAACAGGCCGCAAACCTTGCGACAGATTAACACAACATTCATACCCTGCAAAGGCCATACTAGCGACAAAAAATAGTGTGAATAGAAAAGATTTTTTGAGAGAGCAACTTAAAAAGAAAGAAAACAGACAGTATTACGTTCTCCCCTAATTACGTTTTACAATTCCATAATATTGTTTCCATTATTAACCCTTTACCGAATTTGGACGTATGGATACGTCCTGATGCCATTACGATCCCACTACATAGCCGCCGGGTATTAGCTGCTAATTGCAGCGTGGAAGGGGGCCGTGGTGTCTAAATCAATGAGAAACTATGCCGCCCACCATTCCTCACTGCGACCGGGGTGCCTGCAGCAAAATTGCGATCTCCCGATGGCTTAACATGGCAGCTGGAAGTCTTGTGAGTCTTCTGATTTCCCCACTTCCAGCCCCAGGCAAAAAGCGGGGAAACCCCCATCTTTGTACAACCTAATGCATTGTCGATTACACCCTGTAGTGTTTAAGCTCCCTAGGGGGGCTCAAAGTTAAGGTAAAAAAAAAAAAAAAAATTTTAAAGTGTAACATTTTTTTTTTTTACATTAAAAGTTCAGATAACCCCCCGTTCGCCCTTTTGCCATTTTACAAATAGAAAAAATAAAATAATAAAAAGTTACACATATTTGGTATTGTCGCATTTGGTATTGTCGCATGCGAAAAAGTCCAAATATAACATCTTTGATCCCGTATGCTGAACACTGTAGAAGAAAAAAAATTCCAAACGGAAAAATTGGGGTTTTTTGGTCATTTTACGTCCCCTAAAAATTGGATTAAATTTAATCACAAACGCTGCATGCATTCCAATCTTCTAGGAATAAAAAGTACATTTCAGCAAGCAAAAAAAATGCCCCCACACTCAAGTCCATAAGTGTTAGTATAAAAAAGTTATTGGTCGCAGAAAATGGCGCCGTGACACAAATGTCAAAAATAGAAAATGATTGGAATTATTTTTTTACGGTACCAAAACATAAAGGAAATCCTACATGTTTGGTATTGGTGGATGCGTAACAACCTGTAGAATACAAATGACATTTCATTTTTACCGAAGAATGAACAATGTAAAAACAAAACTCCCACAAAACATTTTGCCCCACTTTTTGCCGTTCCCAAGTATATTCTATGGTAATATAAATTAAACCAATAGAAAGTAAATCTTGTCCCCCAAAATAAAAGCCATCATAGGTCTATGTAGGTAGAAAAATAAAAAAATTACGGCTCTGGGAAGTCGGGGAGGGAAAAACATATGTAAAAAAAAAAAAATAGGCCTTTTATTATGGGGTTAAGAAACATGTGGCTGTAGGGTTCGTCCACACGGCACCGGTTTTCAGTCGGATTTTCAAACAGCTTTTCAGATTTGATAACTATCTGTAAACCGACTGTCAACCATCCTCATGGACTTTAAAAGAAAATTTAAGCTGTAGTCTACAAAACTCGGATTTTCTGATGGCATATCTGACCATTTTAAAAACTTCGAACATGTTCATTCTTCCACCCATTTTTCGGGAGGAACTTGAACTGTTCAATGTAAAGGGGGACGGCTGAATTCTGCAATCCGCAGCCAGAAACCACCCCCCTTTGCATTAAAAAAAGGACAAAATGTCGTGTGGACAGACCCTTACTTTTAATCAATCCATACCTGCAAAATTGTTTACAGAATAATATCAGGTTTGTTCCCAGGAAAGCTCCCACATTAGGTATGCTTTTATCTCCCAGCCTATTTGACAGTTCTAGCAACAACAGGGGATCTTGGTTGGAATCTAAGGTCTATTATAATTCTGGACATACTCAATGCACAGCCTGTAAATATGCAACAAAAACTACAGAATTTATGTCCTATGTTACCAACAAAAAATACTCTATTAAAAGTTACATTCATTTTAACAGTAAATTTGTCGTAAACTTAATTGCATGTATCACATGACTGTTTCAAATCCTATATAGTTTCTAAACATTGTTAGGAGTACATGCTGGGGATTTATCTTCATTCCCCTTTTGCGGTGTTGAAAGTGTGGTTCGCTCTGCAAGAGGAGGAGATTTGCATAGGAAATTCCTCAACGGCAATCTAGATGGATTTTTAATTTACAAACAGGAATTCCATGGGGCTTAAATATAAAACAAGATATTGCATATCATAATTAAGGCTTCTTCTCAGGTAAATTTTTTAGTGCGTTTGTTGAAGTATGTGCCCGGTTTCTTGTCTGTTGTCAGTAACGGATTATTGCAGCTGGAGAGGGGTGTTTCTTGCAAACATGTGACCAGGGTGCAGGGTGGTCTTTTTAAATTAAATTACATTTTAAAATTCCTTCAGGGGCACTATACTGGCTACTACTAAGGATTAGTTTTAAATCCAAAACATGTCAGTCCTACATTTTGATATGTGCACCTTTGATTTTATAGTACTTGTTTGTATTTGCCATGTACCATGATTTTTGGGCAATTTTTAGATGTATTACAATAAACATTTATATGTTTTAAACTTGCATCATTCAGCGGAAGAAGCTGGCCTCAAGTTCTACATTTACTGGGGGGAGGGACTCTATATACCTACCCATCTGCTGGGGGCCCTATATAACTACTTACTGGGGGACTATATACCTAATTATAAACTTAACTACCTTGGGGCTTATATGCTTACCTCCCGTCTGGGGGCCCTATATCACTGCTAATGGGGGGGGCTGTATATCTATCTAGCTAATGGAGGCCCTGTAAACTTACCTACAAGAGGGGTCCCTATATACCTACCTACAAGAATTCACATTTATTGTTGAACAAAACATCAACATGTATTAATATACTGTAGTGATTTCATCACAAACATCAGCATAAGCAGCCAAACTCTGAATTGCATAATAAAATGCACCGTATTTTATTTTCGGGGAAACGGGGTATCTACCTATCGACATATATACATATCTACCAGGGGCCCTACCTACCTAACCTATAGGGCACCAATGGGGTAATTATTACAATTTAGGGCACTATGGATAGGGAGTTTGTACATAGGAGAGGCACAGGTGAGAAGAGAATAGAAAAGTGAGGAGTCTCAGGTGTTTCTGTTGTGAATTCTGAAGGGAGTTGTGGCTGGGAGAAGACATCATGGTGGTCTGGGACGGATGGAGAAGAAAAGGGAAAGTGAACGACTCATCAGATAAGACATCTCCTGTGAGTCACTAAATGTAACTGCACTGTAATCATTTATATGCATTCAGAGCACCTGTGCACACTTGTACCTACCACTATATGGTCACTGTATTGTGGTAATATTGGACTTGGTGTAATGGTTTATATTTAGTAACAGTATGGTGGTATTATTCAGCAACTATATGGTGGAGATATGTGGAGGTATTATTTGGTCTTTGAATATTGTTGTTATTGATATTATTGGTCATGGTATACTGGTTTGGTCAGTAACATTATGGTGGTATTAGTCACCATATTGTAGTGATATGTGGTTATGGTGTTACGGTATTATTTGGTCTTTGTATATTGCTATTGATATTGTTAGTCTTGATATATTTATTTGGTCAGTAACAGTATGATGGTAGTGATATGTGGCGCATTATTTGGTCTTTGTATATTGTTATTTGGCAATATTGGTCTTGGTATAATGGTTTGGTCAGTAACATTATAGTAGTATTAGTTACTACATAGTGGTGACACATGGTGATCATGGGGCAGTACTGACCAGCAAAATATAGATAAACTGTACATTGTTAAATCCAGCAAGAACAAAATCCAAAAACAATCGTGCAACTGTATTTTTTTCTTGTTCACCCGACAAAGATTTTTTTCTTTTTCTGTGGTGGGAAGGGCAAATGCTTCGGTTGTATGGGGCCCTGAAATTTCTGATGGCGACCCTCATTTACCTCAATACTACATGGGAGAAATTTAACAAGTGCAGCTCATTAATGAGCAGTCGCTCACACACCCATCCACAAGGGGGGGCAACTGCTTAGTAAAAAATTGCACATTGGATAAGTACCAATTCACATCAGTATGTAGAAAAGCCACAATACCATACAGAGGAAATTGCCAAATTGCAAAAATATTGATAAACAACAACTCACACACCTACTATCCATGAAGGGGGTGATAGATAAGGTTGATAAAGGCTGCCAATTATAGGGTTACGTGTGGTGCACCATACTGCTTTACAACCTCTTTATGGCACACTTACTATTTGATTAAGCGAGTTGCCCAGCACACTTTAAGTGCCCAACACAAAATACTGTCACCCTCTGCTCCTTAGTGTTACAGGGAAAACTACTTACTGGAAAATACCAAGCATGAGATATTAGTTGATATACTGTATTGGCCAATATATGCAAAGTGGCAAACCACGTCAAGGGTCCTCATTTTCTTGTGAGTCCCTTCACTAACCTTAATAGCAATTTACAGAGAAAAATAGTGAGCATTACTGAGCTGCATCTGTTAAATTTCTCTCATGTAGTGCTATGGCTTAAATGGCCTGCTACTGGGAATAGTTCATTGTTCAGCCATTGAGCTGTAAGTGTGGCCTTGTGTCTGTGTCTTCTTGTGTGGCAGAGGCTCTGGTTCTAGGTCCCGGTAGTAACTGTTACTTTTGTACCCCCTATAGCTACCCTCCTGATCCTAAGCATTACCATGGGAGGGTAGTAGTTATAGCCACCATCCCACAACTGGGCTCATGGTTACAGCTCTTATGTCTGCAAGGCCAATATCATGTGATGATGTGTCAAGCAGCTAAAAAGTGTAAATCTTTTTGTTGAATTTGCCATGATCTTTTTATTGCTGTAGAGTTCCTTGACAATGTCAGTGTGCCTACACTCAAAGTAATAATTACACCAATGTGGCACTGCTACATAATGTCATACATAAAATATACATTGGAAAGTAAAAATGGTGGAAAAATATTCTAAATGTAATTAAAAAAAGATTCTAAATAAGAAACTGACAAATAAAAAGAGCAGATGCTTCAAGGTACGACGGTTTCTTTCAGCAGGGTGACAGCATATGTTATCCTAAAACAGCTGTAAAAAAATACTCTGTCACCTGAACTGAAACATCAGATAGCCCATATTAACCAGTGAAATCCTGTGCTGCTCTAGTGCTCAAGCTCTGGTGTGTTGCCCCTTCGTTCTGTGTTTTCATTGTGGCAGGACATCTCCTGCTAGTACCACTCATTGGCTGCAGCATCATATCCTGGTCATCGCTGATGTAGAAAGAGTCTGGTGGGGCTCGAATAACTGTTTAGGGACTATTCTGATATTTAATACAGAAGATTTTTTAAATTGCTGAATAAACGCTTTAAAGAGCATGAACGGTTTTGACAACTCCCACATTGTTAAAGGGGTCCCTCCAAAAATCAGCTGATCAAAGTACCCTGCTGCTGAGATCCTACAATCTGCTGTAATCTGTGGGGAAGCCTGGGTACAAGCATTCTCCTGTATTATGGTTGACATAAGGGCATTGTGGCTGTGATGAAGGCACTTGAGCCTTATCACTGGCATGGGTTCTAGTTTTTTTTTTTGGTCTAACACCATTTGTTATTTGAGTACATGCAGGGGAGTAGCTAGAGAAGCCTGGGCTCCATAGCAAACTTTTGGAGGCCCCGCCTACTCGACCACAAACATTTACCAGGACCTCTTAAGCCATGCAGATAATGCAAGGAGTGAATACATCACCATAGATATCACCATCCTACTGCTACCAAACATGTCCCATATCCCACCCAGACCAACATTAGCAGTCTTAACAACAGAGAAAAAAGTTGATAAGCTTACCCCTTTCTCAGCATTTATATATTGATATTTTCAAGTGAAAGTTTTCCTTCTGTTATTAGCCTCCTCAAGCCGGAACAAACCGTCGGCTTGCGGTACTTGTCAGAGATCAATGTAGAAACTGTGAAGCTGTGAACAAGAACCATGTATTGGTTCAAAACGCGTAAGCATATTTTTTATCCATCCACACCTTTTAGCTGTTTACTTTTGGCTTACCTGTTTTTATCATTACCCTCTGGTTGGTGTTCTAACATTAGCAGTAACGATAATACATAATGATCTGATTATACCGCCAGAGCACGACCACAAATTACCACCACTCAGTGACTGAATAATACCCCTTCACTATTACTGAATAAAGATCAGTATACAAAGACCAGTATTACTACCATATAGTGGTATATACCAGTGTACACAGGTGCCCTACATATTACCTCCATACAGTGACTATATAGTGATAAATACTAGGCTTTGCAGACTATATATTACCACCATAAAGAGACCATATAGTGGTAGATACCAGTGTACACAGGCTCTGCAGAAATATAATTGATTACAGTGCAGTTAAATCCAGTGACTCGCAGGTGATGTTTCTCTGATGAGTCGTTGACTTTCCCTTTTGTTCTGCCTCTGGTCCAGACCGCCATGATGACTTCTCCCGACCACCACTCGTCCCTGCAGATGTGAACAAAAAATATCTTAGAATCCTCACTTTTCAAGCACATCACTCCATACCCCCCACTTCTGTACAAAGTTACAAGAGGTGGCAGAGTGGGTACAGGACATAGGTAGAGGCCCAGTCTCCTAGAGGTGAGGGGAGGAACAGAGGATTCACCCCTGGAGATTGTGTTACAGCTATGGCCTGTACCCCTCTGAATTATATTATCAGGTAAACCCCCATTTGATGAGTTGGTAGGCCCTAGGTAGGTAGGCAGTACATAGGTCCCAGGTAGGTAGGTAGATTGGTCCTAGGTAGGTAGGCAGTAGTTAGGCAGGTCTCAATTATGTAGGTAGGCCACAGGTAGGTAGGTAGATTAGCCCTAGGTAGGCAGTAGTTAGGCCCCAGTTAAGTAGGTAGCCCCTAGATAGTTAGGCTGTAGGTAGACCCCAGGTAGCTAAGTAGGCAGTAGGTGGGCCACAGGTAGGCTGTAACTGTGCCCCAGGTAGCTTGCTATATAGGATCTAGGGGGACCCAAATAGGCAGGCAGGGTTCAGGTAGGTTATAGGGGCCATATAGGTAGGCAGTCAGGGTTTAGGTAGCTATAGTGGGCCATATAGTTATGAAGGCAGGCTTAAGGTGGGTTATAGGGGCCATATAGGTAGGTAGGCAGGGTTTAAGAGGGTTATAAGGGCTATATAGGTAGGCAGGCAGGGTTTAGGTGGTTTATATGGGCCAAATAGGTAGGCAGGCAGGGTTTAGGGAATTATAGAGGTCCCATATAGATCAACAAAGCTTAGACAGGCTTTATTAATGTTAAAGAAATAAAAAATACCATACTCACCTGTCTCCATGTTCCCACGACATGATATGCTCCTGGCCAGTTTCTTTGCTCATCGAGCCACTCATGCATCAACACTGTGGGCCAGTGCCTGGTAGGCTTGAGGCCTAAGGCCTTAGGCCTATCAGAGAGATTGGTAGAGCAGAGCCCGGTGGTCCTGCCATTGAAGGGCCCAGGCATTCAGAGACAGGATGCGCTGGGCACCGCGACTCTGCCCCGCCGGCAGTGAACTGTTATGTTCATTGCCGGCAGGCACAGGAGCAGAACTAATGGGGTGGCAGAAGCACTAGCAGCGGCCATGGGGGATGGGCCCTTCGAGGGCTCGGGCCCCCGATCCTCTGCTGTGTCTGCTACCACGGTAGTTATACCCCTGAGTATATGTTATTATGACAACAAGAGCAATGGTAGACTGAACATCTAGGTCACTGGTTGTTTGCTAGGATGTGTGTGGAAAGGTTTTACCAAAAGCTATGTGTTTTACACTGCGTTCCAAATTATTATGCAAAAAGTGTTTAGGAGTGATAAGGTAAGATTTTTTTTTGTTTGTCAGTTAAACTCATTCATGGTGATGTGTTTCAGGGCTCTTTATATCACTGAAAGCATTTGCAGACACCTGTGCTAATTAGTTTTTTCAGGTGTGTCCAATTATAGGCAAGACTACTTAAGAAGGCTGTCCCACATTATTAAGCAGCCTACATTTTCAGCCAAAAGGGGAAAGAAAAAGGATGTGTCGGCTGCTGAGAAGCAACAAATTGTGGAGTGTTTAGTTCAAGACATGACTTCAATCAACATTGCAAAGACACTTCATCGTGATCATCGCACAATCAAGAAGTATGTAGCTGATTCACAGCACACACGTGTACGTACTGATAAGGAAAAATTGGGGGCTCTTTCCAACAGGCAATTACGTCATGTTAGAAGAGCAGCTGCAAAAATGCCTTGTCATAGCAGCAGACAAGTTTTTGAAGCTGCTGGTGCCTCCAACGTCCACCGAACAACAAGATGCAGGGTCCTTCAGAGGTTTGCAGCTGTGTGTAAGCCATCCTGTCGACCTCCTCTATGCACTGCACACAAGCAGAAATGGCTCCAGTGGGCCAAACAATACATGAAGACTGACTTCAAAACAGTTTTGTTCAACGATGAGTGCCGTGCAACGCTCGATGGTCCAGATGGATGGAGTGGAGGATGGCTGGTTGATGGACACCCCATGCAAACACGGCTACGGCGCCAACAAGGAGGAGGTGGAGTAATGTTTTGGGCTGGAATCATGGGGAGAGAGAATGTCGGCCCCTTTAGGATCCCTGAAGGTGTAAAGATGAACTCCATAATGTATGTGGAGTTTCTCAAACAGCACTTCCTGCCATGGTTCAAGAAGAAGAACCGTGCATTCCGCAGCAAGATCATTTTCATGCATGATAATGCACTGTCTCATGCTGCAAATAACACATCTGCATCTTTGGCTGCTATGGGCATAAAAGGTGACAAACTTATGGTGTGGCCCCCATGCTCACCTGACCTCAACCCCATTGAGAACCTCTGGAGCATCATCAAAAGGAGTGTCTATGATGGCGGGAGGCAGTTCACATCTAAGCAACAGGTCTGGGAGGGTATTCTGTCCTCATGCAAAACAATTAAAGCAGAAACCATCCAAAACCTGACAAATTCAATGGACGAGAGAGTTCAGAAGCTGATTTCGAACAAGGGGTCCTATGTGCACATGTAACATCACTAGAATAAAGTTTTGACTTGAAAACTGTTTGATTTCAGTTTGTAATAACCTGTTAATGCTTACAATTTCACAAATGACCATTTTTTGGTTCGTTATAAAATTAAAAGGTTGAAAACTCTGCTGTGCATAATAATTTAGAACATGCATTTTGAGTGCATTTTGAGTTTTTTTTTATAAAATATACTGTTATCATAGGCAGTCTGTTCAAAAACCTTTCAATTATACTCTAATAGTTGATGACTGGAAAATTACAATGACTGCAATTTATATAGGTAACTTTGGAAAATAAGAGAAAATATTATTTGCATAATAATTTGGAACACAGTGTATTTACTCTGCCCATAAATTTCCTGAATATATAGGGTGACATGTTGGCGCTGACAGGCCATTTTTAAATAGCTTTAAGGTAGTGTAGACTGCGCCAGAATGTATGAAGCTGTTCTTTTGCAGGTCATACATACTGGTGCAGTCTAGTGCAAATACGACAAGTCGGGCTCAGGCACCACCTTTACCCTGGTCTCGCTGTTCTAACTGTTATGCGTCTACGTTTGGCATCAAAGAATCATAAATGTGTCTAATTCTATGAATGTCATGCAACGCCCCTAGAACGCCCGTAAACTTTGGCGCATTAAAAAGTGTCGCTCCGTTGCTTAGAGCACTCTGACCAGTCTGTGGGTACATAAACAGTAAGATATTCTACAGGCCTGATGTTCTGACATCAGGCCTGTACTGGCATTATGCTCTATGGGTGGGTGGCCAGGTTGCGGACCCGCTCAGACTGACCTACTTAGGTTTTAAGGGGCCTTGAGCCCGCTGTGTCTTTTTTTTTAACCGTATGCATATCCTCTGGATGTGCATACTATTGAACATTATTGCAGAGTAGGGAGCCATCAACTCCCTACCCCACTGACTACTCCTGTGGGCCGGAGTGGTGTAGTAATGTTAACACCCCTCCTGCGCCACTGTTTCTCCTAAGCCAGAAGCGACCTATTAGGGGCCGATATATCTAGCTATCTTCAGGGGCCATTATACCTACCAGAGACTGATAAGCCTACTTAGCTTGTCACTGAGTTCACAGTTCTTAGGGGATTGGGGAATCCCTAGCCTGCCTGTACTGGAGCCAGTAAATGGGTTTAGGGTGAGCAGGCAAACTCCTCTTGGCTGCAAGGCAATTGTTAAGAGAGCAATCGCAGGAAGTGATTTGTGAAAATAAAAATGTATCCTCCTGTTATAAAGTGATTGTCTCTCATGGAACTGCATTACTTGAAGTTAGTATTGCGTGTAAATCCTGCCGCGACCCCAAAGCTACTATGTCTCTGTGGTTCCTCTCCACCGGCGCAATACTAATTCCAGCACACCCACTGGTAGGCCTATGCTACCTAGGTGCACCAACACCTTACACGGCAACAATTTCTCATTGCAGATTTTTTATGGGAAAATTGCCTCTCTATATTTGCAGTACATCTGAACCCTCTTTTCAATACACATGCATATCAGTCTTGAATAATGCTTCCCTTCTGTAAGTGATGTGCGAGTACCTGTCAATTGTATATCTGCATCTTAAAAATAAATATACAACTGAATCAAGCAGATGCCAGGTCAATGAGCAAGAGACCCACAGCATGATGGCTGGTGCCCAGTGCCCATTGTAGTCTTATTTTAATTTTTTTTAAAGATATTATGTACTGTATTATATAACACCAGCTACAATATACCCTTTGGGACACCAGGAACCGTACCAGAGATAGCAAGGCAGAAGTAATTGCTTCTGACAGGAGAGAAAAGTGCAGGACATAAGGTCCTGCTCCAGGCTGGCGTGTTCTGAAAAACAAAATAAGATGGACTAAGATGTTATGCCATAAATCCCCTGGATCCAGAAGTTCTAACCTTGGGAAATTGATCAAAAGTTGCAAACAAAACAAAAAAGGAAATCTTATATTTTAGAAGACTGCAAAGCAGCTTTAGGCTGCTTTCAAACATTCATTGTTAGATGCAGTTAAACCCAAGAATGGATTTAAAACAAGGAGAAGTCTCAGTCTTCCTAAATAGGTGTCTTCCAATTATGATCCATTAATTAATTTATTATTATTTATTTGTTTATTTTTAGGCGCCATTAATTCCCGCTGTACATTCGTGGGGTTTACATATATAACATCGGTCCAAATAAGGCACAATGGCGGCAAAACTAATTGACTAACAACAGGCACCGAGGGAGAGTGGACCCTGATCACAGTCTACAAGTTCAATAACGATCTTGGCTTCAAAGAAGCTGAACATGTGAACGCAGCCACATTGTGAAATCTAAAGTAACAAACAACAGAACATTCAGCATGACATCTTTCTTCTTTAAGTTAGAACATTTCTTCTATCACTGCTTTGCAGAGGAGACTCGTGGGCACGGATAAGCAGCTGATATTGTAGCCTGAACAGTCCTACATGGTAATAGAAGGTGGTGGCATGCAAGTGTTAATTGTTCTTGTCCCAGGATGTGGTAGGGATTGCCTGGATAAAACAACCCCTTTTCAAACATCGAGATGTGAATTGTACTATATGTGAGGTGGCAGAAAGTCATTTTTTTCTTACTATGTGGACTCTCTTTTAAAGTGACACTACCATCAACATTTTTCTTTTCACATATTGACAAGCCATATGCCATTATTATATGGGAGTTGTTTTAATTGGGTCATTGTTTTTTTTAATATGATTTTTTAAAGTTCCCCTATGTGTATTAGGCCTCGTTCACACGGCTTATTTGGGCTCGGATTGGCGCCGTACTCCGCGCCGGATTTGCGCTTCAGTACAGCCCATTCCGTCCTGTCATTACGGTAATTCACTGCTCTCCAAGAGAACAGTGGATTCCGTCGTCCTTCCCTGTTTCGGCGATCCGCCGGAGGTTCGAAAGTGAACATGCAATTATTTACGGCGCGGAGCGCCGTAACAATGCATTGTCGTAGGGCCGGGAGCGGCGCCCACGCCGACATACAGTCCTTGCCCCGTCCCGCACCTTATTCACGGCGGATTGGTGACTCAAAAAACGGCTCACAAATCCGTCGGGATAAGCCGTTGTGATACAACGGCTTATCTCACTGATTCCCCTCTGTGAGCTCTGATAGCACACCGTCAGAGGATTACTTGCTGGTCCTTCTTCCAGGACGGCTATGGCCTGAGAAGTGTAAGTATTATCAGCAGTATCTGATAGGTGTGAAGAAACCTCCTTCCCAGTGCCGAAGCAAAACAAAAATTGCCCTATTTTCCATTCCTGTATTGCTGGTGACTGTCTTATCTATTCTTTTCGAAAGGCCAATATAGCAATCATTTTGTTATTACCTGTTATTTTTAATGAGACTATATAGAGATAAGCATGAAGAAACAGAGACTAGTCTGCACAGTCATTCAGAGGTTTCATCTCACAGCTAGAAAAGGAAAATATTTTATTTGTAGTTTTTAATTATGGAAATAAAAGAAATACAGTACTAAAAATTCTAAAAAAAAATAGTTTTCCAGGAACATTAGTTTTAACAATACTCCTCCTTTCTTATAGAAGTGTCCCTTTAACAATCAGGTGCACGGGTGGGATTCAAATTTGACACATCTGTTTTTGAACAATGAAAGTCTATGGCAACAGGTCACTACAAGATGGATATTCTATTAAATTTTGTTGCACCATTCTCTTTGATCTGTATATATTCTAATAAAAAAAGAAAAAATAGGCTGTTGTTTGTTTTTTTAAACTTTCTTTTCACTGTAAAAAAAAGTATTTTTTTCCCAAAGATAAAAAAGTACACTTCAACAGGATGCAAAAATGTAGAGCAAATCTGTGAATCCTTCATCAAAATTTTTTATAAACCAATAATAACTCAAGAGACAAGGGGTTGTCTCACTACATTGATTCATCTTACCTCAGTCTTGTTTTCTCAGTTTCATTTTTCAATTCCGGGGCATGTTTACTGGCTTTACTGGCCTACAGTGATGAGCTGCTGAGGACACCAGGTCTGTAGCTATAGCGGCCAGCACTGGCAGCCTATTAGGAGAGATCAAACAGGTCTGCAGCTATAACAACCTGAGGAGCTGATGCAGTCCATACAAGAGGGGATATCTCAGAATAGGTAGGACACTGTTATGGACACATATTGCAAAGTGACTTGTTTTTGCAAAATCTTTAACATAAAAAGCAATCCTTGTAGTGAGACAACCCCTATAACTGTGTTTTGAGCTACAGAAATTAGGAGAACTGCACTAACTTTACCTGACTGGGAAGCATTGCTCACATAGAAGTTAGTTGTATTTTAAGCACAATCAACACATTTGCATTAGGATTTGTTCACACTACATTTTTGCAGCAAGACAGTGGGAAAAATCTACATTGTTTATCACAGCCAAAACACCAGAGGTGACATGTATGTACGGGGCTGCACCAGTAGTATTCTGGTGTGCTTTCAGGCCAAAAAATTTCGCAGCCCTGTTCTCTATATGTATGAGCAGGCGCACTCCAAAAGTAGGCGCATTTTGCGGCGCCCGTGGCACTTTGTAAAGATGTGGGGGTGTTCTGGGGTGTGTTGCACCACAACCGTATTATTCTACACATTTTTGACTTGAGGATGGCAAAACTAGCCGCATTACTGCTGGACCAGCCAGACCAAGTTAAAGGTGGTGCCTGAGCCAGACTTGTCGTATTGTCACTACAATGCGCCTGTATGTATGACCTGCAGAAGAACAGGTTCATACATTCTGGTGCATTCTACACTGCATTAAAGCTAATTAGAACTGGCCTGTTTGCGCCTAGGTCATACAGGTCACCCTAGGTATGTAGATATCCTTTATTCAAATAGCTGATCATTGCTGGTCAGTCTCTGATCATGTTTATTTCTATAGGACAAACTGATGTCGAAGTGCAGTCTGAAGAAAATCACTAAAAAATCACTAGTGTGAATACTTCTTTACACATATTGAAAAGTTTTTTTCAGGTGTATTGTAGTAATTTTTTTACCTGTAGTGGGAACATGTTTGCATAGCAGTACATTATGTAAAACTGCTTCCAAGAGAAATCATCAATACTGCCGTTATTGGGCAGAATGGGTAGAAAAATTACCATGTTCTAGAAAGCTCTTTCCCCTGTGTTGTACAATGTGAATAGGATTTCTTAAAATTCTATTGCTGTCCTTTTAATGGAGATTTCAGGTGGCATCTTCTGAATGACTTGACATTAATGACTGACCTGTGAAGGTTGTTGTCGTGGACAGCAAAGCATTGCGCAAGACAACAGTTCAAACAACAAATCTAGCATTTCCTACCCGTGATGATCCATTACTATTCAAGCCTGATAAATTTGCTTGGGGCCCCAAATAAGGGGTTTACTTAATTTTTCTTCGATGAATTGTTACACACCAGTAATATTTTAAAGAATCAAGGGAAGCATTTTATCATCTTTAATGTGCTGCCCATCTGTGCTTATGCAGTAGGATATTGTTGGTAGAGAAAAGATCAACCAAAAAGGGCACACACATCTATACATTAGTTTGTGCTGCCTGAAGTTCAAGAAGGGACTTAACTGTTACCCAGGTGTAAAGTGCGCAGGAGGAGGTGGATGGTGGGTGCAGGTCCCAGGTACCAGGCAGGTAGATACTCCTGGATAGTGGGTGAGCATGGATGTTGGGCCCTACCAAATGTATTGGGGAGGGTAGTCACCACGCGGGAAAAAAAAACGGACGATGGGACCCTTTTAGCATTTTGGGCTTTAATAAGCAATGGGAGGGTAATGGGCCAATTCACTTTTTAGTAGAATTCTTTTGGGTGCACAACACTGCTCTTCATAAAACTCAATTGCTTCTCTGGAGCAAGTCCTGGAACTCTGTCTCAGACCTCTCCTCTGGTTTCAAGCCTCAGCCTGCAGGGTAGCAGTCATGCCCAAGGGCTATTCGTTATACCTTAGTATGTTCCTTGGGCTATCACATAAGGCCTCCTCTTGTCTCTACCGCTCTCTTCTCTCTCACCGAAGACAGTTCCCCAGTTTGTCTTGCAGTCTCTCTCCTCTCTATCTTTCTCCTCCTGTGAGCATTCATGCTGATGTTGTGCCTGTTGCCTTTCCACCTCACTGCCAGCTAGTGGCTGGCAGACCCTTGTTCTGGACACTTAGTAACAAACAATATTCTAATTTCTCAACTTCTCAACTCAGAACTAACTAGCAAATGGCAGGCTCCCTCTTATTTATGGACTTGTGGCCTCTCCCATCCACTCTACACTGATTGGCTGAAGTCTTTTTCCCTTTGTGGTGCTTAAAGCACCCCTGCTTATTAAAAATGCTTAATCATATAAACTTTTATATACACCATATTTCATTATATACTACTATAATACTTTCTAGGGAGTTTTCCTTCCCTAACGGGAAGTTTTTTGAAGTGTTTTAAATTTTTTATTTGTTTGAAAAGGGTTTTTTATACAAGATTAGCTTTCAGATAAGGGACAGTTGAATGAAGACTTTTCAAATTTCATTGGCAACAATTTTTGTTTAGTATGTGACATAAGTTTTTTTTTATTGCACACGGTTCAAATTTGCTGGTTCTGGCCATAATTGTTTCTGTTAGAGGAGAGCTTGACTGCGGCAAATAAATTGTCTTTAAAAGATTACACTAATCATTGTAAGGTCGTCTTTAATGGAATAGGGATGAATCCACAGCATCTGCCTTTTTTTGTCTCTCCACATTCGCTATATAAACAACGCCTAGCCCCTAGCAAAAATACCCTTCCCGGTTCCTGTGTTTCCTCTTAAGAGGCAGGGAAAGTTACTGTTGTTACTCACCCCCTGTTTTTTTTTGTTTTTTTTTCACATATATACATAACCCCATTTAAATTTTGACAGTTATGGTGAAATACAACAACAACAACAACAACAAAAACAGCGGGAAAAACATAAAACAAAAAAAGTCGTTCACAACAGGGAATATAATTAGAAAGTTCCAGACCGGGCAAAACCCCTCAAGATTAACGGGGCTCTTTTTTTCCTGGTAGGATATCGTCTAGAATCCCAGGATCACTACTTCCCGAAGGGCTGCCTTCCTTTTGAATTTTGCCCCATAAACCCACCCCACAGTCTGAGGATTCACAAAGTCATTGTCTGGTATTTTTCTAAAATTGAGGCATTCCGGGGGGGAGTGTCCGCCCCCTCACGGCCCCTGCTTCCTTTTTGGTTTTTACATGAAACCGCGGATCATACTGGACATGTCTTTTGTTTGCTTTCGACGAAAAACAACATATCACCCTCCGAAAAGCAAGGGCCTGCCCTTTCTCTTTCCGCATACTGTTTCATTTTTCTTGTTGTGTAAGTCTGTTGGCTAAGGGTTGACCTGCTGCAGTGCGTGAGTACCCAATCAGGAATCGTATAGGATTTCGGGGAACCCAGATAGCAGAGCAGATTAGTTGTTATGCGCCGTATTCGTATTTGCGTGGAAATTTTGTTGGGGCCTGCTTCAGTGGATTGCTCTAGAGTGCTTTTTGACTCTCTTCCCTAAGGTGCGATAAATCTTTTCCACCATTCCATTTGCTTGGGCAGCAGGTGTTATCTTTCTTGAGGACCCAGGTATTCAGAAAATTGTACAATGTAATGCCCATTAAAGGGAGCCCATTGTCGTTTTGACTATTTTTGGAATACCAATCTGAGAAAATATTGCCAACCGGTATGCCCTGGTTGCTGAAGTTGACAAAATAAATGAAATTTAGGGTATCTGGAATATTCATAAATTGCCACAGGAGTATTGTCCATTGGGTATCCCCTAGTTCAGCCGCTACTTCCCCCAGCAGCCTTTGGTAGAGGAACATCCGTAAGGGGTTCAGGGTTTTGGCGGAGTAAAAAGCGGAAAGTTTTGCAGTGTTTTATTATGTGTTCTACTAAATAATCCATTTTGGGGGAACCACACTTTTTTCTGAGAAGTTTTTTTTGTACCCACAATTCCCCAATGCCCTTCAGAGCAATTGTTTTACTTTTCGTACGCAAGGCCTTTAAACCCACCAGTTGGTTCCTCTGAAATTAGGTGATCCTCAGTGAGATATTTTTCATTTTCTGACATTTGAGAATAAATGCAGCCCTTTAAATTTGATGTCCAAACGGGAATTTTTTGCCTCTGGATTTCAGCCATTTTCACTTTGGATAATTTGTTTTAAAACAAAAAGCTTTTGCTTTTTGCAGTTGCCGTCCCAAATTGTCAGCTGAAAGTGCCTTTGGAAACGGCGACTAAAAAAGTTGATTACTGTTCAGGGGCCTATGCAAATTTTTTGGTTTTCTTCTGCGGATGTCGGATATGAGTCACTGGATTACGCTTTTTCCAGGCCTTTTGAACAAATTGGTAATTGAAATCTTAAAGTTGGACCCCACCGTTCAACCCACGGCATTTTAGCTCGGGGGTTTCCCAAAAATGAGAGGATCTGATGATCTGAAATGGTAAATGGACCCCTTAAGAAAGAGTGAGTGTTCACACCCCAGACAACGCTAAGCTCTCCCTTTTCAGGCTGAGGTATCGTTTTTTCCCGTATTCTTAAAGCTCTGGGCATATGCAAAGATTGGGAAAGGGGCTGGATTATTGGGTAAGTATTTTGTTAGAATAGCCCCCAGTCCCACCGGTTGCATCCACAATCAACTCAGTGCGTAAAGTGGGATCAAAATAAGCCCAAAGGGGTTTTTGGGGACAGTTCCCTTTTAAATTTCATCAAAAAAGGTTTGGCACTCTGTGGGCCACTTTAAAACACACCATGTTTCGTGAATCCCTCAGTGGTGCACAAATTGGAAAAAATTTTGGTATATCTAGCCCCAGTAATGGACATTCCCAAAAAAAGACGAACTTCACTGACATTCAGGAATGGAGCCTTTTTATGCCTGTACCTTTTTGGATAGTTTTTACTCCTGCCTGAAAAAAAGTGACCATAAAACCCCAAGGACGTTTTGTTAAAATTTACACTTCCTTTTTTTAGAGGAGTCCCCGAGATGCAACATTGAAAAACCTCATTAATGCACTATTGTTTCAGCTTGGGTTTGCCATAAAACTAAATTTATCACTGTAATTGAAAGCATTGGGGAAAATGTTGGATCAACACTTTAGCTCCCCGAAAGATTTTTGCGGCTGAACAACACCAAAGTCAACCCTTTGTACCGCCTGAGGCCTAAAGTGTAAAAATGTTGTTAGGGATCTGGGCTCTACCAGTTTTAGCGATGGTAACCTTTTTAAGGTCCACTTTGAAAAAATAGTTGCTCCATTTAGTAGATAAAAATATCGTGTAATTGTGGGAGAGTTGTGTCTTTCTCTCTAAAGGGAGTATTTGAGGGCCCTGTCCACACAAATCTCACTGGTCGGGATTTTGGGTTTTTGGAACAACAACAATTGGAGAACCCATGATGGGGCCTGTAACGTCCAATGAGTCACTCCCTAAAAATTTAAGTTCTTTTCCACCTCTTTCTCAATAAAAGGGGTGCCCTGTGGATTGTGCGACGGAAACATTTTCACCCAAAGTTTGCTTGAAAGTCCTTTAATTTTTTCCAAAACCCCTGAACAAAGGGGAAAAATTTCATTAACATATTTTTACATCCTTGTCAGAGGGTCATTATTGATGAAGACAATGAACCCAGCTTTAGGGATGGGTAGCGAGAAGGGAGCCCCAGTCCTTTTTTAAGATTTTAAAAACAGATTTCCCCCTTTCCGGCCCCAACAAAAGGTGACGGTCTGAAGAAGCCCCGGGAGGGGCCCGTGACCAAATACCGCAAAATCCCCGGGCATCCCAAAACCTCCCGCACTTCAAAACCCTCCCACAACCCAGCAGAGGCCCCGGGGCAGCCCCGGTTCATCAGCGACCTTTTGTGGAAAAATTTTCAGGAAGGGTACAAAAACCCCGTGCGGGGGCGGCAGTCGAGTGACGGGAAGGCAGGGGAGGGGGGGGTAAGGGGGTACCTGTTTGCTCCTCTCCTGGGGAAACGGTTACCCAAAAGGAACCCTTGAAACAAAAACCCCCTCCTCCCGGGGGACTACAGCAAATACCCCCTGGCCCTCCGCAATTCCCAACGGGGTTTGGTAAAGAGGGGCCCCTTTTGCTCCACTTTGGAAGCACAAAAAACCCACACAGCGGGGCCCCCCCCCTTTCCTCTGGCGGAAATTTTCGTTACTGGCTCAACGGGTTAAAATTTCTGCTCCGCCCCTTTAAACCTTCCTCCTACTGCACTGCCAGCTGCAAAATTGACGCGGCAAAGGGCTCTTCCCCCGGGCCGCCCCGGGCCCCAGCCACACGACTCCGGGTCCCCTTTGACCCTGCACAGCGTCCTCTTCACCGGTCTCCCGGGCTGCTGTTTTGGCGCGCATACCCCCTTTTTCCCCCTCCCCTTTCACAGGGGGCCCCATGGTTCCCGGGGCGTCAGCTCAAAAACCCCGCCCCTCAGCTCAGGAATTTTCCCTAAAATAACTGTGGGGGCCCCCGCATAACCCCCCAGAAAATCCGGGCCCAATTTTGTTAAAAAATAAAAACCGCAACCCCCCCCCCCCAGAAAAGGCTTTATTTTACTAACCCAACCCAAAAATTTAAGCTGGCTCCCCCGGGCAAACAAGGGGGAAAAAATTTTAAAAGTAAAACTCCAAAAATTTCCCAGCTTTTTCCTTTCAAGTGTTTAGAGCTCAAAGACCCCGTCCCCTCATCCTCCAAGTTTCAGAGCCCCCAGGCACGCCCTGTTTCATCTCCATCCACGTGTGCCCAGAGCTCAAAAGAGAAACGCCCTGCTGTACCCTCCACCCCAAGTTTGACCCCCAAGAGGCCCCCCACCCCAAAATTTTTTCCCCCACCCCCCCCCCCCAATTTTTCCCCAAACCCCCCCAAAGGGGTTTTTTTTTGGTCAGAGCTCCAGAGCACGCCCCCTGCGTACCCCCAAACCAATGTTTCGACCCCAACAGGAAACGTCCCCCCCCCACCCCCCCCCCCTTCATTCCCCCAAAGGTGTTTAGAGCCACGGGGCCCTTCCCGCTGCATCTCCACCCCAAAGTTTTTTCAAAGTTTCACGAGCACTTCCCCCTTGTTTGTTATCCCCAACCAAAGGGGGGGTCAGAGTTTCACAAGGAAAAACGCCCTGCTGAAACCCCCACCCAAAGGGCGTGCCCCAGAGCTCACCAGAGCAGTCCCCTTCTCCATCTCCCATCCAAGTGGGGAAAAGAGCTCACAAAGCACCCCCCCCGGGCTGAAATCTCCATCCAAGGGGGGGACGAGCTCACAAAGCCCGCCCCCTACGAAAAATCTCCATCCAAGTGTGACAAAAACCCCCCTCCCCCCCCAAAATTTTTCCCCCAAAAACCCGGTTTTTCCAAACCCCCCCTTTGAAAAAAAAACCCCCCCCCCCCCCCCCCACCCCAAAGTTTTTTTTTGCCCCCAAAAGGCCCCCCAACAAACCCCCCCCGCCCCCCCCCCCTTCCCCCCTTTTTTTTTTTAAAAACCCCTCCACCCAAAGTTGTGCCCGGATCCCCCAAAAAAAGCACGTCCCTTTGCCACCTCCATCCAAGTGTGACCAATGAAGCAAAAGCCACCAAATACCCACCGTTGCACCTTAAAACCAAGCGCTGGTATATTCCCACCCCGCATCAACTTTACCGTTTTTTGGAAAACCCCTTTAAAAAACCTCCACGGCAAAATTATAGGGGAAAAACGCTTATCCTTAAGGATGGCAAATCCAAATCTACTAAAAAACCCAACCCAAAGTTGGGAAAATCCCAACCTGAAAGGGGCAGAATTCGGGAAATATCAGCGTAGTGCAGACGGGACAAAACCGTCTACACCATTTTGGCAGTCCAAACATCTTCCCTTTCGACCCTTTTGGGGAATACCCCACCCTTTTTTCCGGGAAGATAACAATAAAAAAAACGCACAAAAGGGTGGCGCCCCAAAAAGCCCCCGACCTGCAAGATCATTAGCTCCCAACAGTAGCCCCACATGTTTCCCCCCAAAATTTAAAAGGGAGAGTTTCGGGAGCTTTCCAAAAAGGGTTTGGAAGAATTAAAATTTCCCCAAACCCAAAACCCAAGAAATGGCCCCGAAAAGTTTTCCCCCCTTCGCTCAAAACTAAAAAAAAAAGCCCCTTTCAGAAAATAAAAGAATTCTGATAAGATCGAAGATCTGGAAAATCGCCCCCCCCCCCCCCCGAAAAAAAAAAAATTTTTTGGGGAAAAAAAAAAACCCCCCCTTTTCTACCAAAAAAAAAAACCAATTTCCCCCCCAAACCCCAACCCCCCCCCCCCTGGGGAAATAAAAAAAAATGTGGGAAAGGGTTTTTCCCCTTTTCCCCCCTAAAAAAAACCTTTTTCCGAATTTCCAAACGGGGGCGAGTCAGGAGCTCAAAAGTTGGGGCCCAAAACTGAAAAGGGGAATGCTTTTTGATCCCCCCAAAGGGGCCCCCGACAGTTGAAACCGTGACACTCAGCCGAACCCCACGACAAAACCCTTTGCAAGTCCCCTCAAATTTTGCAAAAAAATTTAAAATATTTTAAGCCTATAAGTCCCCCCCGCCGGGAAAATACTTCCAAGGTCCCCGACTTTTAAATTTTTCGAGAACTTCTCAGCAGGGTCCCCAAGGGGCGAAGAGCCTTTTCAGCAAATTTTGGTACAGAGAAAAACCCAAAAAACAAGTAAAATTTACCTTGCAACCCCCGGGCAGCCTACCATTTTTTCAAAAAAAAAGGAAATTCGTCCCCCTTTCCAAAAATGCCAGCCAAAAGCTCGGTTATACCGGGAACAATGCAAAACCCAACGTGAAAAAAAGGGGATCTAAACAACATTCCCCCCGGAGGACCTCTCTGATGCAAATGCAAATGATCCCCCCCAATTTTTTCCTTGTAAACCCGGGACACCCGGAAAATTGGGGAACTCCAAAAGAACAAAAAAACCGCCCACCCCACAGCGCTTTGGCACCGAACAGGGGGCAGGGGGAAATGAAACCCTAAATTCCAATGGGGGAAAAATTAACCAAGTGGCCACTGTTTTTTATTTTCAAAAGTTACCCATTTTTTACGAGGGCCGAAATTCTTTTTCTTTTTTACATCGTTTTTAGGTCACTCCCCCGTTTTTTTTTTTGGGATTTTTAAAAGGGAATTTTGCCCAACCAAAAATTTTTGGGAAAAAAGTAAGCCCTTCAGAAAAAAACAACACGGAGAGGAGATACTTTATCCCCCCCCTTTGAGGGCAATTTTGGGGGGCCTTGGTTTCCCAATTGAAAAGCCCCATTTTGGGTTTTCTTTTTGCCAGGGTTATGTTTCCCCTTATTTTGTTTTAAATTTAATGTAGGGGTTTTTTAAAACTATTTTTGAACCACGGGAATCTTTATTCCAATGAACGTTTTTTGTAGCGGGCCAAAGAGTTTTGGCCCCTAGCCTACCTTTTAAATTTTTTCCCAAGGCCACTTGCCCCCTCGTCTTTTAGATACCTTCGGGGAAATCACATTGAAAACGGGTAAACCCTTTGGGATAATACCAAACTTTTTCCGGAAAATTAAAAATTGAAATTTGGAATGTTAAAGGCCTTGGGCCCACCTCAGAAAGACTATGTCTTGAGACACTTAAAAAATTTGCGTTGGGAATTTTCCCCCTGCCCGGAGTCCCATTTGGGGAGAGGGGGGACTTTTTTGGGGTTAAAAAAAAATTTAATGGGGGGACGGGTTTTTGGGGCCCCCGGGGAAGGAAAAAAAGGGGGGTTTCCCTTTAATACAACTTCAAAAAAACTTCAAGCACTGGGTTGAAGGGAGGAATCTACAGTTTCCCAAAAGGTAGGTTCATTAGGCTGGGTTTTTATCAAACCCCGGGAAAACGCGGCCCGAAAATTTATAAAAACCTAGGGCCCCAAAGGGGGAAAAAAGGGAAACTTCTTTGATGATTTAGGGGGCAAAGATTTAGCAGATTCCCAACCCCCCTAAAGGGTTTTTGGGGGGGTTTTTAAACACAGTTCATACCCTTTTCGAAAAAAAATCCCCCCAAACCCCCAGAGCCCCAAAGAAAAACTGTTCAAATAAAAATTTCAAGAGAACACACCCCCTTAAAAGATATTGGAGGCCCTTTCCCCCAGGGGAAAGGGGAAAAACCCTTTTTTTTTCCTCGCCTAAACCAGTCAGGCCAGGGATCGCCTTTTTTTTGTTTTCCCCCAGAGATGGGGGCAAGGGCGAAAACAGGACTAAAGAGGACCTGACCCATTTTGGATAAATTTCCCGTTTTTCATTAAAAAACTATGCCCTTTACCCCGAGAGGAAGTGAGTACAAAAGGCGGCCCCCTCCAAATTTGTAGAAAAATGAGGATTTTGGGCAGTCTTCAAAATTTGTGGGGGATCAAGTTTAAGAGAGACAATATATCTCAGGGCTGATACCCCCACACCCAGTTTTTGGGAGACGGCTAAGGGGGTTTTTTAAAGGACGAAATTCTAAATTTAATAGCCGGGAAAAAAAACAGATACCCGCCCCAATTTGAGGAAATTTTTCACTTAGACATAGAACATCCTATACCCAAATTTAAAAGTTTTTCCCATCTGGGGCAAAAATTTTGGGAACCGGAGCAAAGCAAAAAGGAATCGAACATTGGCTTTTACAAAAGGAAAACCCCTCGTAAGGGCAAATTTATGAGCTAGACTTTCTAGGTTCGGAAAAAAGCCGGGTAAACTCCTTTGGCCCCATTTAGCCAGAGGAATGAGGCCAAATAACCCAAAACCTGCGGTTTTGAAAACGTTTTGGGGCCCCCCAACCATTGGAAGGGGCATCACCCAGATTTTTCAGGGACAAATTTAAGCTATTTGTATCGCCCTTTTGGCCCCTGAATTGGGGGAGTCGATAGGTTTTTAGATAAAGTTCCCCCTTTGCCAAAAATGTCCAGGGAAAAGGGGAGAACCTTTTAAAAACGCCATAACTGAAGAAAAGGGTTTGCCTCACATGCGGAAACAGCTATCAAAAGGCGCCCGGGGCCCGATGGTTTTTACCTCTGAGTTCTTTTTAAATTAAATTCCCCTTTCCCCGAAAATTTCGCCAACTCTGGTTTCCCCTCTACAACTCCCCTTTCTGTTCCCGGGTTTTAGCAACCCCCCTCAAAGAAAAACCCCACATTGAGTAATACCAAAACCAAAGGGAAAAAACCCCCTAGAGCCCTCGTCATATCGCCCCCATTTCCCCCCCATTTTAAAGTTTGGGTCTTAAAATTCTTTCAAAAATCAAGGCCATTTGACTAAACTTTTACTCTTTCCCCAAAAATTAAAACCTAGTCCCCAAATTGGGGTTTGGGCCGGAAAAGATCGGCTGTCGCCAATACCGTAGGGGCCTTTAAAAGGGTTTTGGATGATTAAGACCCCCCCTCAAACCACCAAACCCCAGCTATATTAAAAAAAAGCGGAAAGGATTTTACAATGTCAAATGGGGGTTTTTCTGGGTAAGGTTTTTTTGGGCCCCATGGGGGTTGGGGGAGCCTTTTTTGCAATATATAACCTCCCCATAAAACTAATCCCCACCCCGGGACGAAAGGTCCCTACCCGGTTTTCTTCGACCCCCCTTTTCCCCCGTGGAGGGGACTAGGGGGGGTTCCCCTCTCTCCCCCTGCTTTTTGACCTTTTCATTGAACCACTTTCCGATACCTTTCCCAAACAATTTTCCGATTTTGGGGGGAATTAAGGAAACAAATTCTCACTTGAACCGCTCTTTTTTGCGGGTGATTTACTTTCCCCTTTGCCCAAAACAGACAAAAAACGTCCGCTGAACTAGAAAATCCTAACGACATTTGGCCCCAAAGTTCTGGGTTTTTAAAAGGAAATGTTCAAAAAACTGAACTCCCTGGATAATTCCCCCCCCATCAGGGAAAGGCAACTCTTTTTTTCCCCCAAAGTCCCAAAAAACAAATTCAAGTAACTGTCCCCAAAAATTTCCCTTAAATTTTTTTAGGCATTCATATTGGGAGATCTTCCAGAATCAATTTATTCCTTGAACTTTCCCCCCGCTAATCCACAAGATTTGTGCGGGTTAACCAAAAAGGACACCCTTTCCTTGCCTTATTAAACCCCCTGTCACCTAATAAAAATGGGAAGCTTTTCGAATTGCTCAAAACATTTTCAAACAATACCCCCTTTTTTCTTAAACATGTATGTAAAAAAGAAGTTAAAATTTTGGGGCCCTTTTCAAATTTATATTTTAGGAACAAACGCCCCCGAAATTTCCTTTAAAAAAACGATCCTTCCAAAAAAACCCCGGAGGGTCTAAACCTTCCTAAAATTAGGCCTACAACTTAGCCGCTATAACCGCCCTGCTGTAGAAGGATTTAAAAAAACTTCCCTCCCTTTTCTAATACAGCTATCGATCGGGAAAAGGGGTCCCCCTTTTACACCACTGCCCTTCTTCACAAAGCCATACAAAGCTCTCCCCCCCCATAGCTAAAAAGGGGTTAATATTTAGGGGCACCCAAAAATGCCTGGAAGGGACCCGGGGAAAACCCTTTTTGGGGTTCCCCCAAAAAAGCTAGAAAAAATTTTTTTTCAAGGGGGGGACATCCGGAAAATTTTCTCCTGGTTTTGGATAAGGGTTACCCCCCCACAAAAAAAGGCAAAAAGGGCTTGAGAGTATTAAAACAAAAGGTTAATGTTAGGAATTACAAGGGCCCTTTTTGGGCTGGGCGGAGACACTTCTTTGCTTTCCCGACAAAAAAAGAGTTTCGCGAGAACAAAATTGGTTTCAGAAACTATCTTGTCAAACCCCCCCCAATTTTTATAGTTTGGGGTTTGGGCCAGGATTCCCCCACTTCCCCCGTCCCTGCTTTTAAATTGGCCTTTTGCAGACCCCAAGGGATGGAAAAAAACGGGTGCAGTTTTCCGGGGGGGGAGCGGACTTTCCAAAATTGATAAAGCAGAAGCGGTTTTTTGGGGGGCGGATTTGGGGGCCAGAAAGATGGGTTTTTGGGTGAATCTTGGAGAAACACATATTTTCCTTTTAGCCAAAACACTACCAAAAGGATTTAAAAAATCTCCCCCCAAACCCCCCTTTCCCTTTAAGTTTAACTGCCTGCCCCCAAAAACTCCCAACCCCCATTGACAGATCTAGTGCATGGCTTATGGATGTTCCCCATGGGGAAGGGGTTTTGGGCTAAACTTACTCTTAGCTAAATTCAAAATAGCAAACCCCTTTTCCCTAGATCCCAAATTACCTTTTTTCACAACTTTGGGACAAAATTTCAGGGTTCCCCCTGCAATAAAATAATGCATGTTTTCCATGCTTGCGGCTAAACGGGCCCCATTGAGCTCGTGGGTTTTGGGTTCCAAAGACTCCGTCCCTAAACACCGTAAAAACAGACAGTGAAAGGGAAACCATGCTTTTGGAAAGGGTTTCATGGCCTAAAAAAAAAAGAAACACAGACAGAAAATTTTTTTAAGCCCGGCAAACTTTTATAAAAGGCCTTCCTCCTGAAAACTGAGATTAAACTCTGTAATTTCGGCCTTTCCTTGACACAACTTTGGGACTGGGGAAAAATGGTTTGGGAGGGGTTCTGGGGAAGGGTTGGGGAATAACAAGGGGGGTTTCCCCCCGGTTTATTAAAACAAAAGCCACACCCCCCTTCCCGGGCTGTGTTTGGGTTTTTCTTCCTGATATTCAAACAAGGTTCATTTGCACTTTGGGCCTAAATCAAAAAATCATAACTTCGTATTTTGGGGCTTTATACCTATTCTCTATGTTGGGGCAGCTTTATGTTATGTTTATACTAGTCTACATTATTTTTTGATTTGTAATCGGTATAACATTTAGAAATATCTGCTTGCAATTATTGTATTACCCCGATATTTTTTTTATTTTAGCTCTTCGGGCTATTTATTTGTTTTTTTGGTTACGTATGATTACCAGCAAACCAAATAAAATTTCTTGATATAAAAAAAAGATGTAAAAACTTGTTTTCTGTGTCTTGCCATTTTAGCTGATTTCTGCTTTAAATTTTCCGACGTTTGGTAATGGGGTATGAGATCCATATGTTAAGATTTTGTTCTGAACAGTTTCCAAGACAGGCTGTATTCTGCAATTTTCTCATATGTATCGCTGTCTATCATGTTCACTGATGCCCCAGTACCAATGGTGAAAATAATATCATTCTAAGAACAGTGATTGTAACGCTTGGAGACCGTAGGGATTTTGGTGTTGAAGTAATGTAAACATAGTCCCCCTTTGTGGTAGATGTCTCCTCTGCAGTCTGATGTATGACTTTTACATTGGCTTGTTTTGCTGGACTGTAAAGGTGTTTGGTAAATGCTGATCTGCACACTGGTGCAAAATGGTTCTCTTTGCCGCATTTGCTGCAGGTTTGTCCTAACGCTGGACATTTATTTGCATGATGAAAGTCTTTCCCACACCGGTAACATTTTTTCTGTTTCAGGGTTTCAGTGTCAGTAGTAACTTTATGTTGGAGGTTATGCACCTGGAGGTCATCCCCCTTTTCCATCACAGTGGCCTGATGATCTGCTATTTCTATGCACGGGCCCAATTCTGAGAAGGCCCATGCAGAGAGTAATCCTGCTGCAACGCTTTGCGTCTTATATGGATGATGTGCACGACAAAAATGATTTGAGTTATAATTTCATCATCAGCATCATTTAAAATGCACACCCCCTGTGCCAGTTCCTTAAGCGTGTGACATATGTGTCCATGGATTCTTCTGAAAGCTGTTTAGCAATCCTGAACTTGAATCTCTCATATCTGATGTTTTGCTTAGGGTTGAAGTAATCTGTGAGGGCTTTGGCGCAGCGGCTATAAGTGTCAGTGTCTGTGGGCAGGTAGGAGCTGTAAATGTCATACACCTCTGTGCCAAAGCATAGTGCAACAATACAGCTCGTTTTTTCTTTGTCATTTTTTATTCTGTTGCTTCCAGAAAGTTCTCAAACCTGTGCATCCATTTTCTCCAGTTATGAGCCAGGTTTATGACTGTCAGTTATATCAAATTTTGGGGAACACGTACATGTAGTCGGGCCATCCCAGCTGTATTCAGTAATGCAGTATAGGAGAGAATGTGCGGGTTTCTGGGTACAGTCCTTATATGTGGATCTGTAAGCACACCCTTGGTGCTGGATTATGCAGATGGCAGTCTGTACTCACAAGCAGCAGAACTCTCATCGCATCCTTCGTCGCCAGTTTGTAAGGTCCTCATGAAGTATGAGAAGTCAGGGGTGAAAACCAGCAGCATCTGCCTTTTATTGCTCTCTTTCCCCATTCTGCTATATAACACAACAGCCCTAGCCCCTAGCAAGCAATACCACTTCCTGGTTCCTGTGTTCTCCTCTTAAAGAGGCAGGAATACTTACTGTATGTTACAGTCATGTTTTCAGTCCTCATAGCACATATACCTTGTGTTTACTGATGAGATATCCTATCCTGCACTTATCAGTTTAACAGCTCAGCTACTTACAGAGATGCTAGATATGCTAATCGCTGCTATAGAATCACCCACAGCCTCAGGAGACAGATTGATTGTAAAACTGCTTGTGACTCAATGAAACAGCCTAGTGAAACACCCCCTTTAACCTTTCAAGCAGTGCCAGCATCGGACTGGCCCACTGGAGGATCGGAAAATCCTCCGGTAGGCCCTCAGACCGACACAGATGACAGCCATGGGCCCCCACACAGGAGAGGAGCCCGCGCTGTCTATATGAAGAAGGGAGGGGTGCTTGCTGGTGGAGAGAGGGGGCCCGCGCTGCGCTTCCCAGCTGCGCTCAATACACTTTCACTTACATTCCCTGCACCGCTGGGAACGGAGCAGCCGAGCCCCTGCTCTCTCTCTGCTGTGGGCGGGACAGTTCGAATTCGTGAAGCCATGCCCCCGGTGCATATAGCAATATAGCACTGCCCCCCCCCTAGCATTTCTGTTTAGGAAAGGGGGGCCCCAGGGGCATATTATATACATATATATATTTTAATATATATATATATATATATATATATCTATATATATATATATCTATATATATCTCAGATATAGATATGTATGGTCCCCTCAGGCAAGTATATATACCTTATATGTGCCCCTCTGGCAGGTATATATTTATATATATGATGTATACGGGCCTCTCAGGCAGGTCTATACCTTTTCTATGGGTATTTCAGGTAGATATGGATATATATATATATACTGCCTAACTAAGGGGTCCATATATATCTATACCTGCCTGAGAGGCCCATATAGAAGGTATATATAATATATATATATATATATATATATATATATATACCTGCCAAGGGGCCCATATAAAATATGTAGACCTGCCTGAGAGGCCCGTATATGTATATATATGTATATATCTGCCTGAGGGGGCCATGTATATCTTTACTTATATAGCGCCAACATATTCCGCAGCACTTTACAATGTAGAGGGTATAATTACAGACAAAAGACAGTCATTACACAGTGAGAGCTACTTACAGATGAGACACAAGGTGTGAGGGCCCTGCTCGCAAGGGCTTACAATCTATATATATACCTTCCTGGAGGGCCCATATATATACCTACCTAACTGAGGGGCACTTATACATACCTGCCTAAGGGGCCAATGTATATGTACCTGCCTAACTGAGGGGCCCATATATGCATTATACCTGCCTGAGGGGACCTATAGAGATTCCTATCTGAGGGGACCTATACACCTACCTAACAGAGGGGATTTATATACTGTGACAGAGTGGCCAAGAGTAGTTGCCTGTTTCTGCCACTAGGTGGAGTCTTCCGGGTGGAGACATGCCACCAAGAGCCTGGGCTTGGTGGGGGGAGACAATGGTTGTCTGTCAGCAACACTAGGTTGCTGACAGCTGTATGTAGCATGGCTGGTATCCAGCCATTATGGGTTGGCTTCCTCGGAACAGCTGCAGATGGGTGGGTGGCTGTTCCCGCATCCCAGGTCTCCAGGTTCCATGTCGGGTTTTGAGCCAGTCTCGGGATGGCTATAAGAAGCCTGTCTTTCCAGGTGATCGGGGGGCGTGGCCTGCTCCCTGGAAGTTGGAGCAGCAGAGCTGGAGAGAGGCTCTGGCCCCGGGGCTTGAGGGAAGCCGAGGCAGTACTGGAGAGTACTGTGTGTTTGATGCTGGACATTAGGTCCAGACTACCGATAGACAGGGTCTATGTCCTAAGTTAGTTAGTGGCCAGACGGCCTAGGTTTTGATATATGTTATGTGTTTTGTGTAACCTGCTTGACTAATAAAACTGGGTTGAAGCCAGTGAAACCAGAAGCCTTGTGTCGGTGTGCCAATACCTTCTACAAAAGACGGCAATCCTGTGAGCTAAGTGCCCCCAGGACGGCCCAGGAGGGCGTCCAGACGCAAGCAAAGTGTCACATATGGTGCTTCGGATGCGGGCCAATATTGGCACTGAGTGATGTGTGCACAAAGTGGTGCAGAATATGCAGTTTACATAGGACTGCTGCAGTTTGCATTGGACTGCTGGAGGTTAACTCTGTGGAGCAAGAGACTATCTCTGTGAAGACAGGGGACGCACCCTGGTAAAGAGACTGTCTTGCTGCCTGGGAAAATTTTGTTTTTACTATGGAAGATATTTTTGAGCTGGTGCGCCATATGACCACCCAGCAAAAGGCTGTTACTAAACCTAGCCGGTCCTCTGAATGCCGAGAGACTGTGGTTGGAGCCCAGCCTGACCTCTGTTCTGGATGTCTGCAGAGGGTAACGTGTGCAAAAGGATGTCCTGTTGCTAATAGGTCCTGGGCCCTTCCCAAGGGTGAACAAAGTCCCCGGAAGACCGGACGGCAAAGATACAAGGATCCGGTCGTTACTAAGGGCAACAAACTGCGACTGCAGGAAACCGCCACTATCCAGCAGGAGGCGCTGCGCTGGAAAGGCCATAGAGCGGGATGTGTTCCTGAGAGTCCTTTGATCCGGAGGTCAGAGAACGTGTCACCACGGATGCACTGGTTACTGGTGGATAATCTACCACTGTGGGTGGGCATGGACTGTCGCCAAGATGACTCCAAGGTGCACCCAGACATCGTACCCAGTGTAAAGACTCGTCCAGAATATGGTAAGACCGTTCTGATGTATTTTGAAACCTGTTGTGGGACTGTCATGCATAGCCTGGCGATTTGTGAAAACCTACAATCCGGGTGTCTACTTGGTAGAGACTTCCCCCATTTCGGGCACTTGTGGGCAACAGCCAAGGCATCGGGGAAAACAAGTGACTTCTCCTGGGAAGTGCCCCCTGTGGGTATATGCCATGCCAAGTCCTGAGATGAGAGTGGATAAGACTGACACAGTGTATTTTGGACTGGAAAAGTCTGATGGACTCTATGTTCAGGACATTTGCACTATATTGCCGGTTGCAAAGGTTACTAAGGCAGAAAAGGGGCCTGTAATGAATGGCTCTGTCAGACTACCTGAGCAGGAAGAGGGGAGCGGTATCACAAAGTTAGCTCCAGTTAATGCTAGCTCTGAACAGGTGCCTAGAGGTGCTGTATCAAAGAGCAGCCCAAGGGTGCCCCTAGAGGTCATGATTGACAATGCCTAGTCTATCGCAGAGAGTGTGTGTCCAGGAGTGTGTGACAATATGGAGACATGGGTTAACACTACAGACTCCCGAGGAGCTAATGTGGTTGCCCCTAGCAACAAGGTGTCCTTTGCATTTCCTGCCATAAAAACGTATGAGTGTGTGGGCCCTGAAGTTCTATGTGAAGTGTCTGGAGTCCAGCTGGTGAGTGTGTCTGCCAGTGACCCCAGCACACTGTGTGTACCTGATGGTAGCCTGCAAGTCACAGGTAATGCGTGCCCAGGGACTGATAGCCACCAGTTCTGTGTGACTGCTGTTGGGTCCAGAGAGGAGCTTTCATCTTTCAGTCTGCAGCCTGGAAGTCCTGAAGATGTTTGTTCTCCTGCAATGTGTGAGGAGACTAATTTAATGAGGGTGTGTCCGGACTCTGAGGTGTATGCCTGCATGAATGCAGCCTCAGATAGTGATGAAAATGCCTGTGTAAGGAGAACATGTGCTGAGCTCGGTAGTACTACGGATGCCTTTTGCTCCAGTAGTTGCTGTGTTGCCAGTAGCTTTTTCTGCCATGGTCACAAAGACTGCAGTGATGGTAGGAGTGAGCTGCTGGACACCACAGAGCTGGGTGTAGGCTTGAACCCTAGTGAGAGGCAGGTGAGTGGGTTTAAATCCCCAGATGGTAAAGAAGTGCCTGGTTCTGTGGCAGCTGATACATTCTCCCCAGAGTTTATGGAGGACACTAGTAACGGTATCACAGAGGTATTATGTCCTGTGGTTTGTGGCGACCTACAGGTGGGTGCCATTTGCAGCCAGATACCTGCTAGAGCTATTGATGTTAAACATGTCAATGAGTTGCCTAATGTGAACACAGCCAATTTTGTGTCTAAGTGGGAGGATCACAAGGAGGATGGCCGGGATGCTATGACTGACATCCCATTTCTAAATGTGTCTGCCATTGCCTCCAGCTTATTGAGTGAATTTGAGGTTGAGAAAGATGTAGAAGTATCCCAGATAGAAGCTGAGAGTTCTACCTTAGAAATGGTCATGGGGGATGTGAAAGCAACATCTCCATCCATTGATGCAGAGTGTCTGCTGCTAGAAAGCGCCAGTGAGAAGTGTGCACAGGGGAAGGTGTCCACTGTCACTGGTGAGGTGCCAGGTAAGGTCATCATGGCAGACCAAGGGTCTTTAGAGGTTGCCAATGGTGACGCTGAAACCATTAGCATGCCTGCTGATTGTGGTGAGGTCTTAATTGCAGAACATGCAGATTTTTTGACTCCTTTAGTACAATATAAGCTGCCTCAAGTGGTCAAACACAAGTCAAATACCTGTGGCAATCTTTAAAGTCCATGTGAGTGCCAGCGACCCCTGTAGTCATGCAAAGGTAGTGCAGGGAAGGAAGCCAACAGACGGTGAATGTGGTCTTTCAGCCGCTGTGAGTCAAGTGTATGAAGGGACCAGCGAGTCCTCAGACATTAAAAGCTCACCCAGTAAAGAGGCTGAGATTATCAGAAGAGGTCCTAGATGTAGGGACTGTCTGCAATAACCCTGTGATCATTGACCAGCAGTTTATGGGTGGCACAGAGGTAAATGGTGACACAGTCGGTCCTACTGCAGTGGAGAGTATCATTACTGAGGTGGTCACTGAGATAGACCAGATGTCGGCTAGTAGCCAAGAGGCGAAGCTTCATGGTCCAGAGGAATTGGGAGAGGTAGCTGACCCTTAAGGAGCAGGAGATGGTCAGTGAGGACCAGAGGACTCGTATTGAAGAGAGGTCTTGGGTTCATCATAATTCTGCAGACAATGAGGTAGTAGGTTTGGGCTCAGGTGCGCCCCAAGTGGCCATGTTAGATAGAGACTCTGAGAAGTGTGCTGTCCTTACAACTTCTGGTAACCCTAGTATAGTTGCTGTGACAAACCAGGGGCCTCTTGCTTATGGGAGACCCAAGATAAGGAAAACTCTGCCCAGTAGGCACCATGCCAAGACGGCCGTGTGTAGGCAATCTACACGGTCCGATAGCGCTGGTAATGGGGTGGTCATTAGTAACCCTGTGAATGTCAGCATGCGGGCTGTGGGTGATGACCACCTTGTAGTAGAGCGTGCATGGTATGAGCCCACAACTGAGTTGTATGTGGATCATTTTGTCTCTGCCCCTGAGGTTGTAGGGAAGACGTTGCCCCAAAATAGGAGCTTTGACCCCGGAGGGAGCCTGGGCAATGTGATTAAGCCCTACGGGCTTTATCAGAGGGGAGGGATATGTGACAGAGTGGCCAAGAGTAGTTGCCTGTTTCTGCCACTAGGTGGAGTCTTCCGGGTAGAGACGTGCCACCAAGAGCCTGGGCTTGGTGGGGGGAGCCAATGGTTGTCTGTCGGCAACACTAGATTGCTGACAGCTGTATGTAGCATGGCTGGTATCCAGCCATTATGAGTAGGCTTACTCGGAACAGCTGCAGATGGGTGGGTGGCTGTTCACGCGTCCCAGGTCTCCAGGTTCCATGTCGGGTTTTGGGCCAGTCTCGGGATGGCTTTCCAGGTGATCGGGGGACGTAGCTTGCTACCTGGAAGTTGGAGCAGCAGAGCTGGAGAGAGGCTCTGGCCCCCGGAGGCTTGAGGGAAGCCGAGGCAGTACTGGAGAGTACTGTGTGTTTGATGCTGGACGTTAGGTCCAGACTACCGATAGACAGGGTCTATGTCCTAAGTTAGTTAGTGGCCAGACGGCCTAGGTTTTGATTTATGTTATGTGTTTTGTGTAACCTGCTTGACTAATAAAACTGGGTTGAAGCCAGTGAAACCAGAAGCCTTGTGTCGGTGTGCCAATACCTTCTACAAAAGACGGCGATCCTGTGAGCTAAGTACCCCCAGGACGGCCCAGGAGGGCGTCCAGATGCAAGCAAAGTGTCACAATACCTATATGTAAGGAGTCGCTGGAAAAGTGGGGATTCTAAGATATTTGTGTCCAAATCTGCAGGGATGAGTGTTGGTTGGGAGAAGTCAGCATGAAGGTGTGAACCAGATGGAGAAGAAACCGGAATATGAACGACTCATTGGAGAAACGTCACCTGTGAGTCACTAAATGTACCTGAACTGCAATCACGTATATGTGAGCAAAGTGTAATGGATTATATTCATTAAGGGTGGTATTATACAGTCTCTATATAGTGGTGATATGTGGTCATGGTGTTGTGGTGATATGTGTTCATGGTGTGGTGTTATTATTCAGTCACTATGGTGGTGATATGTGGTCATGATTTTGTAGTATTTGGTCTTAATTATTGATTATTTTAGCCTTGGGATTCTGGTTTTATGTAGCGATGTTATTTGGTAACTGTACAACCATTATTTAGTGGTTTTACACTCAGTACTTTGTGTTATAGCTTTTGATATATTTTTATTGATACAAAATGTCTAATTCGGGGAGGGGGATATATATCTTTAGACCTTTTATGTATACCACCGGTGTCCTGATGCAATTAAGTGAGGGAGACTCAGAAGCCTCAGCCAGGGCCGCCGATAGGGCAGTACAGGGGGTACTGCCGTCTGGGGCCCGGGCCAAATTGTGAAACAAGGGGGCACGTATCGGAGCCCGCTAGTGACTGGGGCCCACTAGGGATCAGGGCCCGGTAGTATTCAGGGCCCGCCGCGGGCCACTAGTGACTGGGGCCCGCTAGTAACTGTGGCCCGGTAGTGACTGGTGCCGGTAGTGCTCGGGGCCCGCCGCGGCCCGCTACTGCTCGGGGCCCGCTGCGGCCCACTGGTGCTCGGAGCCTGCCGCGGACCGCTAGTGACTGGGGCCCGACGCGGCCCCATTGACAGTAAACTGGACAGCGGCACTGGAGCTTCACGGTGCCGCTGCCTCTCCTCGACCGCACAGCCTAATAACTAATAGGCTGTGCGGCCGACGAGCTTCCGGGGGAGCGCCGGCAGTGATGACGTCACGCCGGCAGTGTCGAGGCAAGGAGAAGGATGCTTGCCCGGGAAGGAGGAATGATAGGTAAGTAATAGCGTTATTATTTTTATTAAACATGCTTGAGGGGAGCTATATCCCACCTGCCTGTGGGGGGGCCTATATACCACCTGCCTGTGGGGGGCCTATATACCACCTGCCTGTGTGGGGGCCTATATACCACCTGCCTGTGTGGGGGCCTATATACCCCCTGCGTGTGTGGGGCCTATTTACCACCTGCCTGTGGGGGGGCCTATATACCACCTGCCTGTGGGGGAGCCTATATACCACCTGCCTGTGGGGGGCCTATATACCACCTGCCGGAGGGGACCAATATACCACCTGCCGGAGGGGGACATATATACCTGCCTGAGGAGACACATATACCTGCCTGAGGGAAGCTATATACTTGCCTGAGGGGACATATATACCTGCCTGAGGGGTCCTATATAATACCTGCCTGAGGGATCCAATATATACCTGCCTTACTGAGGGAGCCCATATACACCTGCCTTACTGAGGGGACATAAATACATGCCTTACTGAGGGAGCCCATATATACCTGCCTTACTGAGGAAGCCCATATATACCTGCCTTACTGAGGAAGCCCATATATACCTGCCTTACTGAGGAAGCCCATATATACCTGCCTTACTGAGGGAGCCCATATATACCTGCCTTACTGAGGGAGCCAATATATACCTGCCTTACTGAGGGCTCCCATATATAAGTGCCAAACTGAGGGAGCCCATATATACCTGCCTTACTGAGGGGACATATATACCTGCCTTACTGAGGGGAGCCCATATATACCTGCCTTACTGAGGGGACATATATAACTGCCTTACTGAGGGGACATATATACCTGCCTTACTGAGGGAGCCCATATATACCTGCCTTACTGAGGGGACATATATACCTGCCTTACTGAGGGAGCCCATATATACCTTCCATACTGAGGGAGCCCATATATACCTGCCATACTGAGGGAGCCCATATATACCTGCCTAACTGAGGGGGCACATATATAGCTTACTAACTGAGGGGATCTATATAATTATAAGGAAGGAGCTTCTGAAAAGTGAGGATTCTAAGATGTGTATGTGGTAAATTCTGCAGAGACGAGTCGGGGCCAGAAGAAGTCATCCTGGAAGTCTGGACCAAAAGGAAGAAACAAGGGAAAGACGACCACTTCTTCCTGCACTGGTTCCTGGTCCGGGCACACTCGGGTGACACTGGGACTCTGCTGGTGTCCCTGGAAGAGACGGTAACTATGCTAGTGGCAAGACGTCCCGGAGGTCGTCTCAGCCATCCATCTCCCAGGAGCAGGTAAGAGTAACACATCATTCACTTCTTACACTGTAGTCAGGTGGGGGGCACATAGTTTGTTGCTTTAACTCTTTAATTTTCTGTCTGGTTTGCCTCCTGCAGAACTTTCTGTCCAACTTTTTACAAATACAGAAAGTTTTGCAGGATGTATGGTTTACTCTACTGAAGGGCGACCTACCTAATCCAGCTACCTACAGGAGGCGGGGTACAATCGTACGAAGCTCCACATTTATATGGCAAATCCAGGCGCATTACTGCTGGAACAGGTAGAGCACTTTAAAAGTGGTTTACCTGAGCCAGAAGTGTTGCTTTGTAGCTAGAAAGCGCTAAATCTATGACCCGCAGTGGACTGGGTTCATAAATCAGGCGCATTCTACACTATTTATATGTGCACAAAAATTGGCGTCTAAACGCAAAAAATCATACAAGTCGCCCATAGTAAGGTTCCACAAAAATAAACCCCGTTCACCCAATGTGTTTTTTGCTGTATGGGACCCTGAAATTCCTGATGGCGGCCCTGGCCCCAGCGCTCCATCTTGATCTTACAGATTAGTGTGAAGATGTCATCACATAGGTCTGTATATGTTGAAGCGAGACTGGGCGGGACACTGTACAGATGGCTGAGACAGCAAAGCAAAGCAGGCCCCTTAAAAAAACTCCTCTGGTGGGCCCTAGGCACCCTGACACTGAGCATTGCTGACAAATGCACTTGACACCAGGGCTGGGATGGCAAGTAGACAGAGGTAGATCGACTGCCTAGGCTGCCACCTTATGCCTGTCAGTAAGGGGGGAATAAGGATGCATGGAGTGGGCTCATGAGCTGAACCTGCTTCATACACAGAGGTCGGGATAAAAAATAACTCCGATCACGGCTGTTTATGCAGGATAGGGATTCCTCATTCTACTTCATTATCAGCTCCGCTGCAACACAATCATGGGGTGCAGACCATCAGTCATGGCAGCCGGGAGCCTAAAGAAGGCCCCTCTTCCTGCCATCTCACTGCCTCTATTACGCCCTGCCTGAGAGTTCAAATTGCACAACTCTCCTATTATTGCAGAATAGTGTACAGGTGAAAAATGAAAATGTTATTAGTCTCGGAAAACAGCAATGCAGGACAAATAAAAAAAAAATCATCAGAATCATACTAATCTGCAGAATAAAGATAACATGTCATTTACACCGCACAGTAAACTCCATAAAAACGAAACCTCCTAAAAAGATGGCACAATTTTATTTAATCCACCTTGTTGGGTAGGGCATGGCTGTGGTCACCATGCGTCAGCTCAGGACCAAGCATTTGATTTTTTTTCGTAGGGACAGGGGCAGGGGCAGGGGTGGAGCCATTTGACGTATTTGTCTAAGTTACCAAAATGCATTGCCATAGGCCTTTTTCACACTGACTATTAAATGTACAAAAAACACATCAACCCGTTGTTATGTTTACAAGGCTAATTACCAGTGCTGGAAATTTCAGAGCTGAATCAGCGTGGACTCCATGCCTAAAATACACACCAGTTAAGCACGGATTTTGGACGTGGATTTCATGCTGATTTGAGAAGCAGATTTTAAAACTCTATATATTATGCGAGGATTCACATTCACAAAATTTTCAGTGCTGAAAACCAGTGGAGAGGAAAATCAGCATCTAGTACACAGCGATGGGGGTTTTCGATAAGAAACAATGTGAGGCTGATTTCAGACAGATTTGGATGCTGTCTCAGAGGCAGAAATTGCACCAGAATCAGCATCAAAATCAGCTTTGTGAACATACCCTTAGGGCCTGTCTTCATGGCTAGGATACATAGTCAGTTTTTGACAGAATGAGATTTTCAAAACATGTCTGTAAAACTATCCCCATAGACCTCAATGGAAAATTCAAGGTGTAGCTCGGATTTTCTGAAGTCGGATTTCAAAGTCGCAGTTTTATAAAAAAAACTTGAACATGCTCATTATTCCGTCAGATTTCACTCTGAAAATGGCAGAAAATTTATTATTGAAGTCAATGGAATGGCATGAAAAACAATCAGAAAGCTTTGTGCATGTTTTTCAGCACATTTTTTGGTGTGAATCCATGTCCAAATAGTACAGCAGAGAAGGGGTTAGTGAGGAACCTCCGAATTATTACTCCTCCTGTGTTCTTGATGGGGAGAGGAGATGTTGCAGAGCTGTGTTGTCACTGCCCTTCCATCTATCACTCCCTTGACATGTTGTTAGCAAATGATAGCGCAAAGGGCTGATCTCTCACTCCAGGGTCACTCAGCCTCAGCTTAACACTTAAAAAAACAAAGCAAAAGTAGAAAGAAAAAACAATTACCTCCTGAGCGAGAAAAGTTTAACCTGTGTGTAAGGTATAGAAAGACATGTGATTTTGGACATGTGACAGGAAGAGCGAGAAAGAGGAGCTGGTGATTCAGCAGGAGCCATCTTAGAGAGTAAGAGCTGGATCTGAGAGACTGAAGATAATTAATTCATGTTAAGCTTCCTTCCTCTGGGACCTCCCCCCCCCCTCCCCCCTCTTCTGTGGAGTGCAGCTGTACTTGTTGGTGACTGAATCTTGCTGAGAGAGTGGTTCGTCTGCTGAATCTTTGCGGTTGGAGAAGAAGGTGCAGAGACAGAGTGGACATCAAGCCGAACCAGTTGCGGGGAGGAGTGGCCATCTTTGATACGGGACTCTGACAGAGGAACTGTGACCAGTTGCTAGTCCAAAGTAGTCTCAGGTCGGTAAGCAAGCACTCCAGCCAATTTGGGACTGGTACCATAGCTTTAGTTAGATTAGTTAGGGACACAGTCTGTGCCAGGCCACAAGCAATCATCCCCAGGAACAGTAACAGAGTGGGAAATTTAAGTAAACCTTACATCGGGGCTATCTTGTCTGTAGCAAGCTCAGCTGATAGACTTTTATTGCTATCTGTGTTATGGGAATAATGGATAATTTTGTAAACCCCCCCCACCGCCACACACACACACACACAATCGTTTTTGACTTTGCTGTGTTCCGGGGAGCCTACCCCGGTACATGTCAAATAGTCTCCAAAAACATGGGAATCTAGCAAGAGAACAAAGAGTGACTTTTAATCACTATATTTACTATTTTGCCATAGGCAAACTTATACTCTATCAGTTCTCAATCTACAAAGCACTAAAACTTAACTTTTATTATGTATAACACTTAACCTCTATACACACTATTTAAAAACCTGATTTCTAACCTCTCAATTTATCCCTTCCTAATTGTGAAAGAATAACTCCTTTTCTATTATCAAGTCTGGTGGAACACCACCTATTAACAGGGGAACCTTACAGTCATATGAAAAAGTTTGGGCACCCCTATTAATCTAAATCATTTTTAGTTCTAAATATTTGGGTATTTGCAACAGCCATTTCAATTTGATATATCTAATAACTAATATTGCACATTTTGTGTCAGTACAATAAACCTCATTTCAATCCGGAAATATTACTGTGTCCATCAGTTATTAGATATATCAAATTGAAATGGCTGTTGCAAACACCCAAATATTTAGAACTAAAAATGATTAAGATTAATAGGGGTGCCCAAACTTTTTCATATGACTGTATATATACAGTAATTTACTAACTCCAGTAAGGGATCCAAAACATCGTACTTGGGCAGTCATCCCTAATCCAATGGACATAACACATATAAGGTTTCTGTCATGATTATGCCCGACAGACCCCCAGCTTCGAGTTCTGGTCGCCAGCCACGGCTGTTGCGACAAAACCATGGTTTTTAACATAATACTTTGTATTCTTAGTTACCAGTGTGAACTGAGTCCTTCCTTCCCTGTGTGTTAATTGATTCTGGCCAACGCCCTTAGCCGGGAAATCCTCCAGTACCCTTTAATTAACGGTGTTCCTCTTTGATTGACAGTTTTGTTTCCCTATCCGGTTTTGTGTTCTTTCCACCAATTGCCTCTGTTCTGTGTTCATCGGTTCCCTATTTAAGGATTCCCTTATCTGTCCCCTGTGCCTGTTATATTGGGTCTTTCTTATATCTTCTGCTTGCTTTTCTCTTTGGATTTTCTGGTTACCTGACTTTGCTTGACGTTGTTCTATTCTTCTCATCCTGATTTTATACTGCATTGCCGACATTTTACTGACTTGGTCGTCTTGCGTTTTTCTCTTATGTCTCCCGAGTTGGTACTGCGCTGCCCCCTTGCTGACAACCTTGCTTGCCTGACGTTCCTTATTGTGCTTTGTATTTGTTTTCTGTGTCTTGTGTTTCCACATATTCGTATGTGTTCAGTTTTCCCTGGTTGGGGCCGACCTTTTAAGGAGTCGGGTACCCCCAAAAGGCAAGGACAGTGGTTGGGACCAGCGTCAGGGCCTCACTCTGTCTGTGTCTTCTCGTGTGTCCCTGACCAGTCCCTTACAGTTTCCTTGTGACACCCTTTGCAGAGGGTGACACTTGTAGAAAGAGGTGAGAAATCACAAATTAAAATGTCATGCCTGACCTCCCCAACATGTTTCACCAACTAAATGGCTTCATCAGGGGATAGAGGTCCGGCCCCATGTGGTCTAGCTCATTTCCTTTTATATCATGTTAGGTACACACCCTATTCAGGTGCTCACCAATTGGCCACCAGAGATTCAACAACACCCATTCCCCCTTTTTTTTTTTTTCTTACTCTCCTGCATGCATACTGAAACTATGTGCTGCTGCTGCTGCTGCCGCATTCTTATAAACAACATTCCTCAGGCAAATTCACCATCTGCATAGCGGGTTTGCGCCCTATCTTACCATGCCGCCCACGTACTGTACCAATGGACATCTTTGCCCTAACTGTGATGGACTTCCGTCCAATTTCTCTCATATTATTGCTAGAGATGGGCGAATTTCTCAAAAATTCAGTTCGGTCACTTCGCCGAATTTTCCGACAAAAATTACTTCGTCCCAAATTACTTCGGCATGAATTGCGTTAAAAAACGGCTATTTCCAGGCTGCATAGAGCCTGCAGGGTGCTGTAGAACGTTGTGCCATGCTTAAATATGCAGAGGGACTTGGTTTGGTCTTCATACAATGTTTTTGTTTTAGTATGACACGCAGATGACTGCCGCCGCTCTTACAATTCGCTTCACTAAAAAATTTCCCCTGGGCACTTAAGAGGGCAAAACTGACCAAAAAACTCAAGCGGGAATGTAGCCTGATAAAGTCATGGCAGCGAAAGCTGGAAAAAAACAAGCTGGGGGCTCAGGTGGCAACATTAGTGACAGAGTGTGGAGGTGACGGCGGCAGCCACAGCAGCATGAGGTCAGAGAGTGGCACAATGACATTCTGAAGGTGGAAAAAACAGGAGTAGGCCACAGAGTGGCACAATGACACAGTGTGGAGGTCACGGCAGCAGCCACAACAGTAGCCTGAGGTCAGGCAGTGGCACAATGACATTCTGGAGGTTGCAAAACAGTAGTAGGCCACAGAGTGGCACAATGACACAGTGTGGAGGTCACAACAGCAGCAGCGCATGAGGTCAGGCAGTGGCACAATGACATTCTGAAGGTGGCAAAAAAAAGTAGTAGGCCACAGAGTGGGCACAAAAGACATAGTGTGGAGGTCACGACAGCAGCAGCAGCATGAGGTCAGACAGTGGCACAATGACATTCTGGGGGGTGGCAAAACAGTAGTAGGCCACAGAGTGGCACAATGACACAGTGTGGAGATCATGACCGAAGCAGCAGCATGAGGTCAGGGAGTGGGACAATGACATTCTGGAGGTGGCAGAAACTGGAGTAGGCCAAAAGAGTGGCAAATGACACAGAGTGGAGGGCAAGCAGCAGCCACGGCAGCAGCATGAGGTCAGACAGTGGCAAAAATGACATTCTGGGGGTGGCAAAACTGGAGTAGGCCACAGAGTGGCACAATCACACAGTGTGGAGGTCACGACAGCAGCAGCATGAGGTCAGGCAGTGGCACAATGACATTCTGGGGGTGGCAAAACTGGAGTAGGCCACAGATTGGCACAATGACACAGTGTGGAGGTCACGACAGCAGCAGCAGCATGAGGTCAGACAGTGGCACAATGACATTTTGGAGGGTGGCAAAACAGTAGTAGGCCACAGAGTGGCACAATGTCACAGTGTGGAGGTCACGACAGCAGTAGCATGAGGTCAGGCAGTGGCACAATGACATGCTAGAGGTGGCAAAAACTGGAGTAGGCCACAGAGTGGCACAATCACACAGTGTGGAGGTCACGACAGCAGCAGCAGCATGAGGTCAGACAGTGGCACAATGACATTCTGGAGGTGGCAAAAACAGTAGTAGGCCACAGAGTGGGACAATGACACAGTGTGGAGATGACGGCAGGAGCAACAGCATGAGGTCAGAGAGTGGCACAATGACACAGTGTGTAGTTGACCGCAGCAGCAACAACAGCAGCAGCAGCATGAGGTCAGGGTGTGGCACAATGACACAGTGTGTAGGTGACCACAGCAGCAACAATAGCAGCAGCAGCATGAGGTCGAGAGTGACACAATGACACAGTGTGGATGTCACGGCACCAGCAGCAGCAGCATGAGGTCATAGAGTGGCAGAAGGACAGAGTGTGGAGGTGGGTGGCAATACCAGTCCCTGGTAAAGATGGTGGTAGGCAGATGGAGAAACTGTCAGCAGTGTGTGGCATCAGGCGGGTGGGCGGCATCAGAATAGTGGCTGAGGCAGGTAGTTTGAACCCAGACCCATTTCTTACAGTTTGGGTGAGTTGTCATGGCTGATGTAGTCTGACGCCTAAGGCATTGGTGTGTGGAAATCCTGGCCGATCCACGCTTGATTCATCTTGACAAAGGTCAGTCGTTCCAGATTCCCGTGGACAAGCGGGTTCTCCATGGGGTAACGATGGCCCACGCCGCACTGAACACCTGCTCTGATGCCACACTACTAGCTGGGCAGGACAGCTTCTCCACTGCAAACTCGGCAAGTTGCGGCCACACATCCAGTTTGGCTGCCAGTAGTCCAGCAGATCTCCTAACTGGGGTGGCAGAGTGCTGTCCAAGTAGGCCACCACCTGTTGGTTCAGGGACTGCTCCAGGTCCTGCTGCTGCTGCTCATTGCTGCTGGCGACTACCCTCATCACTAGGCGGGTGAAGGAAGCTGCTCATCAGTGACTCCAGACTTAGGTTGCTGCTGATGGAGCTGGTACTGCTCCTACCCCCCCACCTTCCCCCAGCAGCCGTGGCAGTAGTACGTGAGCGTTGAGGAACCCCCCGGTCAGACCTGTCAGAGGAGGGACGATGCCGCACATAGGCAGCAGCCAACTGACTATGGAGGATTTCCCTAAAGTATTTGAGTTTGTCCTCCCTCTCAATAGCTGGGAAAAAGGCTCCCATTTTGGACCGGTAGCGAGGGTCCAAGAGGGTGGAGCGCATCCCTCTGCCGGATGCTGACTATTCGGCTGTCACTAGCCAGGCAAATCAGCATGCTGCGGGCCATCTGCACAAGTGACTCCGAGTGGCTCCCTGCCTCCATCTCCACTGTATACTGCCACGGTGCTTGCGGGTCATCTGCCTCGTCTTCCTCATCTCCATCTACCTCCTCCAGCTGCTCCTGCACCTCCTCTCTTGTCACCTGGGTAGAAAATCCACTCATTTCACCAGACAATGCTTCTGCTCCAATGTCCTCCTCCTCCTCCATTTCAGTCCCCACCGGACTCATGTGGCCGTGAGATGTAGTCGCCACGTCTCCAGTCCCCTGCCCAGACAGATTTTTCAGCATCTGTTCCAGGACATGAAGCAGTGGAATGACGTTATTCATCCCGTAGTCCTGGCGACTGACAAATAACGTGGCCTCCTCGAATGGCCTCAACAAACGACAGGTGTCACGCATGAGCTGCCACTGGCTGACATCAAAGTTACACAGGGGAGTACTCCTGTCCGCCTGGATCATCAAAAAATCGTTAATGGCCTTTCTCTGTTCATACAGTCGGTCCAACATGTGCAGGCTGGAATTCCAACGGGTGGAAACATTGCATATCAGAGTGTGTTGGGGAGGCCGTTCTGCCGCTACAACTCGAGGAGGGTGTTCCTGGCTTTGTAGGAATGGATAAAGTGCATGCACAGTTTCCTGACCATTTTCAGAATTTTCTGAAGATCTGTGGAAGACTTCCGGAACCTTTTCACAACAAGATTGAACACGTGCGCCATGCAGGGCGCATGGACCATCCCTCCTCGGTGCAGCGCGGACACCATGTTACTCCCATTGTCCGTCCCCATGGTTCCGATTTGCAGTTGGCGCGGAGAAAGCCACACATCGATTTCTTGCTGCATGACGCGGAGCAGTTCCTCCCCTGTGTGACTTCGTTCGCCGAGGCAAGCCAGGTGTAGAACTGCGTGACACCGCTGTGCCCTGCACATGTGGTATGATGGAGCAGTACTTGTGGAGGCTGAGATGATGGTGGTGGTGGAGGAGGAATAGGCGGACATTGGCGCAACAGCAGCAGTTTGACAACGTGGAGGAGAAAGTGGCATCTCCTGTCCAAGTTGTTGATGTGCCTGGGCCGGAAGCACATTCACCCAGTGGGCCATAAAGGACATGTACTGGCCCTGACCGTAGTTACAGCTCCAGACGTCCGTGCTGCCATGCACCTTGGAACAAACCGATAAGCTCAAGGACTGGCCCACTTTCTGTTCTACATATTTATGAAGTGCTGGTACTGCCTTTTTGGAAAAGAAATTACGGCTTGGAACTTTCCATTTCGGCTCCGCACAAGCCATTAGTTCTCTGAATGGTGCAGAGTCCACCATTTGGAAAGAGAGGGACTGCAGTACCAACAACTTGGACAGGAGCACGGTCAGCTGCTGCACCTTAGGATGGTTGGACGCATACTGTTGTCTCTTTGCAATCGCCTTGCTGAACAACTGCTGGCGCCATGACTAGCGAGGAGCAGGAGCATCTGGAACGGGAGATGATGTCAAAGAGAAACAGCTCCCTTCTGCAGAGGTGGTGGAGCCTTGACTGGCTGCAATGGAATGCGTGCCACTGGGCGCTGCTGCTGCTGTTGCTGCGGCGGCAGGATGGACCACCACATCTGAGCCACGTTTCTCCCGGGCCACGGATGGTGATGCTGCATGTGTTGACGCAGGGCCGTGGTGCCAACGTTAGCTCCCTGGCCACACTTCATTTTCTGCCCACAGATTTTACATATACCCATATTCGGCCCTCCGGTGTCTTAGCAAGGAACTGCCACACCACCGAGTAGCTGATTTTACCGCCAACGCTCCGCACTGAGTGACTACTGCCGCCGCTGCCTCGCTGAGCCCCTGTGCCGCTACTTTCTTGGACCTGCTAAGCGGGTTTTTTACCCCGCGGCCGCTTGGCTCCCGACCTCACACTGCTGCTACCCTGCTGACTCACGGCCACACAACCCACTTGCTGGCTGCCCCGCTGCCTGACACGCAAGCTGATGCCCTTTTCTCCTGACGATGGTACCCCTTGCTTCACCGGCCCCCAAGGCAGCGCTCTCATATAAATTTTGTTTCATCTCCTGCTGTCCTCATCACGGCCCCGGTATGCAGAGGGGTGACCCCTCACAACATGACCTCCCTGCACTCTCAACATCTATACTTTTCCGCCTACGCAAAAAAAGCAGGGGATATTGGCCCCATTCTTTGCTGCCAAATACTCTGACTGCCCTCCTCAAATTGTTCACCCCTATATAAGGCGCTGGGCCCCGCCACTTAGTAGTTCTGGGGAGGGAACCGATGGGCAAAGGGGGTTGAGGACGGGGGGGCCACTGCCCCCCCCGGGGATGTAACTAAGGGTTGTGTCTGACGTTCTCCCGACTCTTTGGGTGCGGTTTGTCAGATTCTCTGGTGGAAATGGGTGACCTAGTCAAAACCCAAACAAGAACCCTTGGGTTGCTAGTCAGCACCGGCCGCTAGATGACAGCGGCAGTTTTGGGCCTCACCAGTGAAAACCCCGCTGCGACGTCCCCCCTTTCTGTGCTGAGACCGGGCCCCTTCCCCGGAAATTTTGTGCCACTCCACCGCAGGGGAAGAGCCGCCACCTCCTGCTACATACTGTTTGTTTAAAAAAGTACAACACTGTTTGATGAAGATATTTAATGATAAATACACACCCTGATTTGACCCCAAAATTGACCCAGTAACAATTTGGGGAAACCCCCTTGGAATAAATTGCGCTCCCAAATGGGGGGAAAAAATTTTACTTGTATGTGCCGTTTAAAAACTCTGTGTATTTTACTGAATGAAAAAAGCAAAACAGGTTTAAATTTAACCTTTGGATATAATTTATCTACAGTTTTCTTCTGTGGGGGGAAAAAAACAAAGTTTATTTTCTGAGTACAACTGCAGAAAAATACTTAGTTCCCCCTTGGATTTAAATTGCGCAAAAAATTGGAGGAAAAAATGAAAGGGGTATTTGATTGTAAAAAGCTTTTTCTTTAAATGAATCAACAAAACGGCTTAGATCCCCCTTGGTATTAAATGTGCTGTGAGAGATAGCTTTAAATTTTTGGGCAGCTGCATGGAAGCACACTGGACTTCAGCCCCAAAACCCACAAAATAAAAAAAGAACGTTAAGAGAACAGTCTTGAAAAGCTGAGGGCCCACCCCAAAAAACGCTGTATAAAAATGAGTTTCTTCAATAAGAGCTATCAAACAGCCTGGCAGCACCTTCCCTAATCTAAGTGAGAGCGGTATGCGCTCCCACTCGCGCCCCCACTTATAAGTGCGGTGACGCACAGAATCCCGCCGGTCTTGATTGGCTTCATCTCTGCACATGTCGTGTGGCTATCCCTTCTTCCTCCAAGTTTTTGCCCCCTGTAATGCCATGTGCTCGAGCCTTTTATCAAACAAAAACACACTTCGTTCACCAAGTACCCCAAACTTTTGACTTCGTTTTAGAACCAAGTTTTCCCCGAAATTCTAAAAGAATTCACTTTGTTTAAAAAAATTGCCCATCTCTAAATTTTTGCGTCTGTGTGGCCACCTAGAACAAAATAAGCGAATAGGTGTCACATTTTTCAGCACACTATAACTTTATCACTTCCCATAAACCTTTTTCTCCCCTTTTTTTAATATCATATCATTTTTAATAAAGCTTCAGGCCTTATGGTTAAAAGCCCTCCCACCCCCCCACAACTTCACCTCCCACTTCCCCACTAAATTTTTCTAACAGGTCTCGCTAGTTACCTTTTTTCCCATAACTTTACAAGGGGAATATACAAAAATGTTATACATTCATGCTCTTTGTATTTGCTACATTTATTGATATATTTATTTGTAGTTGCACAAAATTCGCGGTGGGTACAAAAATAAAGTATACAAAAAAAAAGGTAATTTACTCCCAAACTGCATCCGTCATAAACAACGCAAGTGTAACACATAGATTCATTTTAAAAAATTTTTTATGCAAAATAAAAATATTCCCAATTTGTTTTAAAAAGAAACTGTGGCCTATTGATTAATACTTATCATCATTGCAAAATACTGGGAAAGTGAGGGACAAGAGGGGGCAGGAGGGGGATAGGGGAAAAAGAGAAAAAAAGAAGAAAAAAAAACATGCGAACTCTGGTGCGCCTATCGTCATATATTCGACCCTCTTATAACACGCCGCTCAACCCCCATATACATTTTCTTAAAAAATTATATAGGGAACAGCAGGATTAAAAAAATGCTGAAAATGAAAACCTTATTTAGGCCGGGGGGTTTAAAGTATTTAAATCTATATATCCATCTTGCCTTTCTGCAAAAAACTACATCCAAATCCCCTTTTTCCCCTAGCTTTTTTCACACAGAAGCCCCCAACATTTTAGCACCTCTATTTCCCCATTAGTACTTCCAAAAGTTCTCGCTAGGGGGGTGTACCTCTAGTTTTAAATAGTACTCCCGTATGGTTTTTTCCCACATAGATCTTGGGGAGGGCACATAGCCCCATAAAACACCCCTCGGTTTTACAGTGAAAAAATTTTCTTATCCAAATCTTTTCTTATCAATGGGATTACAAAAACCCTTGTTTTCCTATAAATGGACAAAATGAACAGTTGCCACAAGGATATTCTGCTTAGTCCGTTCTAGGTGAGCCGTGCAGACGCAATAATATAAGAGTAATTGGACGGAAGTCCATCACAGTTAGGGCAGAATTGTCCATTGGTACAGTACGCGGAAAAAGGAGTCTTTCAATCACCATTTTAGTTGAACTGGACATTGACTATACCTGTTCTCTACCACAGTAGCTGACCATTAACCTGTCTCTGACCCCCAGATTTAAAGTGCCGGAAAAAAGGAGTCTTTCAACACCATTTAGTTTGAACGGGACATTTGACTCTACCTGTCCTGGGTGTAAACTACATCTGTTCAGTCTTCCTGTACCTCCCTTGTATAATCAAGGAGGAATATTTGTATCAGCTATATTTGTGCATGCCAGTTTTTGTAGTTGTTTAATGTATAGAAAAACACAATTTTTAAAATAGGATGGAATTCCCACCACATCATTGTTTCTCTTTTTTTAAATGTATTAATTGGGTCTGTCTCACTACAGGGATTGCTAGCTATGTTAAACATTCTTGTAAAAACAAGTCATTTTGCCTTTATGTGTCCATATTAACAGTGTCCTACTATTCCTGTTTCTGACAGCACCTTGAGCCACTCTTGACAATTGTGAAGAACAAATGTCTGTTAGAAACCAAAGTTTTTATAATAGGACCTGTAGTATAGCTGCATTTCACAGCAACATGCCCCCAAAAATTCAAAAACATGACCTTGAGCCACTTTTTGGGACAATTGTGAGAACAAATGTCTGTAGTATGCGCATTTCAAAGCGCATGACCCAAAAATTGTGATGGGAGAAATGCCACTTAGAAAGCCCACATTTCGGTTCTAAAGGACCCAGATTATAGCTGTAATCTCACAGCAACATGACCCCCATACCATTTGACAATGACAAAAAATTCTAAAGATGAGTGAGTAAATGGAATAAGGTTTTTGTCCGAACTGGTGTTTTTACAGTCTCCTCACCAGCAAAACAGCAAAATGTTACTTTTTGGAAACTGAGAAATAAAAATTGCAGTAAGAAAAGGAAATGATCATTTAAATTTTTTTTTTTTCAAGTGGCCCATTTATGTTTGAAGAGGAATGTGAGAGTTTAGAAGGCTAACTAATCGGTGACCTCGGCAATAGGGGCCACTACATCATCAGAGTTCCATGCCTGAATTTTCCCCCCATTTTTTTGTGAAAGCAAATGATCCACATTATCTGTGGAAAGCCGGATGCGTTTGTCTGCAATGACCTTCCTCCAGTTGTGCTCAAGGTCCGCTCAGATATGACGCTAGGGCTGCTGGTCGAGGGACAACACCTTTCTATGGCGTGGCGGCGCAAGCTCGGGCCATTCATCCATTTAGGATACACAGAAGTTCAATTAGGTCCGGGAACACATCCAAAAACCTCGGTGTTGGAGGACGCAGTTAGTGTGCACCAAGATCTTAACTGGTCTCTGTTGTGTTTTATGTGGTGCCTCCTGCATTACATTGCGTTGGTTGAGGTGGTAATAAATAAAGATTGCCAGATGGTCCCCAAAACCCATTAGCTTCTGCACATTGCCTATGTGATGCTGCCCTACAGCTACTTGGCACTCTACTGGAAGTACGTCCGCCTGATGTTGTTCCTCCGTGACATTTGAAGCAACGTGATGCTGGACACAAACAGATGTCTCCAGTTGATCAATCAGCAAGGTCTCCATTTCCTGCATTTTACTCTCTAATTTGGGTTGGGTGGAAGGAAAGTGCTGAGTTTTGTTTTGACCGGGATCCAGGAGGGTGGCACCGAGTAACTGTTGTTCATTTTGATGGCCTTAATGCGAGAGGATCATGTTGGATGAAAATGGAGCATCCAAGCACTCTTGTGATAGATGGAGCCTTGATTTACCAAGCCTCTGGGTCGAGGGGCACTAGCAAACTGATCTTCCTCATCTTCCTCCGTCGCATCAAATTCGCCAACCTCTTTTTTTCAAGGCACGGGACGTCTCGTAACGTTGTTGTCCAGGAATACTTCCTCCTCCTCGCTCTCCTCCGGCACAGCTTCAGACACAGCCCTGAATTGCCTCAGTTGATGCACCCTGAGGAGAGCTGAGGCGGCCTGAGCACTAGCCTGGACCCCGAACCACTGGCTAATGGTGAAGACGAATAAAAGAATTGTGAAACTGTCGTGGCCTTGTGGATTCGCGGAGTCGAAAGACTCGTTGTCCGCATCTTTGTCGGTCTCCTCCTTCGGTCGCTGGTGGGGACCTGATGTTTCAGAGTGTCCAACGATCGTTCCAGAACTAAGATCACCACAATGTCATGCTGACAAGGGCATGTCCGCGAGTGACCATTTTGGTGGCTTCATCAAACTGGCAAGGATGGACGTGCAGAGCTCTTTTCACCTACCTCCACTCTCGATGGCTCAACACCCCGACGGTCCGCACCGCTCGCTTGTCTGGCCATGTGTCACTTCGTACTGCGTAATGGCATTGCGCTGCTGCCACAATGGCTGCTGCAGCAACATCGAGGTGGAATTCCAGCGTGTTGCCACGTCAAAATTTTGAGATGGTGGGAAAGTGCGAACTCAGACCTCGTAGCCTTCCTCAGCAGGCATTCAGACCAAGTAGCGCTTGAGGAAATTTCTGGCGACAAGAGTTCATGACACTTGTGCCAGGCAAGTGATGTGCTCCAGCCTACTGATCTTAAGGGCGGCAGCAGGATTTCGAACCGTTATCGACAGCACCTTCCCTGGCTACAAGGTTACTTGGCACCCAGCCAGCGCTCGGTCTCGTTGTGGAGAGCATCCAAAGCTCTCTGACCTGTGTGTGGCATGCGTCTCCAAGACAGATTCATTTCAACATGGCCTGGTTTCTTCTGGGTCACATGATGCCACCAGATGACTTTGGGAGAAAGAAAACCTGCACCATCCCTTCAGCGTTTTGAAGAGCAGCAACAAACTGAGAGCTTCACTGTCACCACCTAGGAGGGCATCCACCCAGCTACCCAGTGAGCTTTCACAGAGATATAGCGGCCTTGGCATGTGCTACTAGTCCATGTGTCGGTGGTCAGATGGACTTTTCCAGGACAAGATGAGACAAGCGCTTGTAATTTTAGATGTCAAGTGGCTGGCCAGGGCAGGGAGGCTTTTTGGCAAAGAAACTGCCTGCTCGCATCTGGTATTGGGGGCCAGGCAAGGGCCATGATGTGGCGGAAGGTACCCATCTGTGTCCACCAGACGGATTGCAACTTTTCCAAGGCCAAAAGCTGTTGGCAATGCCAACATCCAGCTTTGGCTTTGGGAAGGTTTGGGTTAAGTGTTTTTTTCTGCTCCCAAACCTGGAAGACAGAAGCGCTGGCTGCTAGAATGGCCGCTGTACGCGTTGAGGTCGTTCAAACTGTTGGAGGAGAATAGGTAGGATGGGTCTCTGGTGGGTGCTGGGGGTACGTACTCGGGCGACGGTGGAGGCTGAAGCGGAGGCTGATCCTGATCATGACTCTGAGAGAATGGGACTGTCGAGGATTCGCTTGGTGGTGGTGGAGGAGGACGGAGGGGAGACGAGGGTGTGATAGTGGTTGGAAGCCCGGCATGTTGTGCCTTTTTTGGCCAAGTGATTGCCTCCATTTCAACTCATGCTTGCGCTGCATGTGACTAGAACATGGACTGGTGGTGGTTAAACACCTAAGATTTTTGCCTTACTGGTGGATGTTTACGGCAAGGCGGCATTAGAATCGTGGAGTGAATCAGTGGCTTGCGCGAAAAAGGCCAGTCTTGAGAAGGTCCTGGACCTTTTCGACGGCGATAAGCGAGGTGCGGTGTTTCGCTGTTCGTGGGTGGCGGAAGCATCTGCAGCGGACTTTGCGACCGCCTTCTCCTTTTTGAGGCGCGGACCCGTACTGAACTACCCAATCGTCTTCCTCCGTCGTCCAGTGATGAAGCACTCGCAAGCAAATTTGCTGAATAAAGACCACGTTTGGATCCGCATTGTCATCTTCATCAACTACAGGTGACTTGGTCGTCCTGACATTCTGCATACCAGGAGTGGGGCTACAAGCAAAGGCATGCAAGGCCGTTGCGACGCCTGGGATTTTTGCGATTGACCAGGCTACTTCTCCATCCTCTTATGGCATTAAGTTAAAGCTGGGCAGTCAGGTAAGGTAAGACTGCTGGATGCAGTTGCATTAACGACTGCAGAATCAGATTGGCGTACGCTGTTAGTTACTGAGAATTCACAGGGCCCTGACCCAGCGATGACAGGCTGCGGTTCCTGCAACCGACGATCGCTGGCCTTGCGTGTTGTCGCCAGCACTGGAAAAGGAGCACATTCTCTCGTACTCTACCCTCCTATACCCTCTTTGCTCGTTACCACCGCATTTCGCTCTTGTTCAGGACAAGATAAAAATTTTAAGAAGGTATGGAGTTTTTGAAAGTCTCTTATTAAACAAGTGGGGAAAACGGCAAAATCACAGTTATTCTTAAATCCTTCTAATTTTCTACAGCCAAACTAGGCTTAGAAACTGAAATGTTTTAGCGGAATACCTGTTGAAAAAGGGTTTGGGTGGGAAGAACAGTAAGTCCAAATCAACAGTGTTCTTCTTCAGTCATTCAAATGCAAGTTGGACTAGGAATTGATAGTTTCTTCAACAAACTATCATACAAGATGCGCTATCTGCGCCATTCAGGATTCAACAAGCACAATTTAAAAACGATCAAAGTTACACTTATGAGAAATTTGCATTTTTTGCAGCAATGGACAAACGTGAAACAGTTGCTAGAAAAATTTTCTATGAGAATTGTCGTTACAAACGTGGCTATTTGAAAAAAACTAGGGCCGCCCACAGTGCAATACAGCTATTTAAAAGTTATACGGATTAAAAACGGTGGTTTTGGCACCAATGAAATACACTACAGTAACTACCAAAATTTCTGTTTTTCAAATTTAAGTACAAGGTGGCTCTGGATGAACAAAAGAGCGCACCAAGTAAAAAAAACACCTATTTGAAATGTATATGGATAATAAAAGGTGGGTTTTGCACCTATGAAATACACACTGCAATTACTAGCAAATTTCTGTATGGTAATATATGTTCAAGCTGGGTCTTTCAACAAAACTGGGCTCCGCCAAAGTGAAAAACACGTAATTAAATTGTGTACGGATAATAAAAAAAACCGGGTTTTTGCACCAATAAATACACCTGCGGTGGACTAGAAATGTTCTGTATCCTATTGTAACGTACAAAGTGGGTCTTGAACAAAACTGAGCTGCGCAAAGTGAAAAAAAACCTAATTAAATTGTGTACAGATAATAAAAGGTGAGTTTTGCACCTATCAAATACACCTGCGTTACTAGAAAGAATCTGTATCCTCAATAAGTACGGCTGCAAAAAAATAAAGGTAATATTTCACTAAAAATGGCGAAAAAACTAGGTAATAAAAAGCCATTTCAATGCAGGGTCAAGAGTCTGGAACTGCACAATATCTTACTCTCCTTTCAAAAGCCTGCCAGCCTGTGCTGTCTGTGTGCGCCCCCAACCACCACCCCCCCACCCCCCCTTGCGCGGCGTTACAGCGCCAGAGGCTTCTTTTCAAATTCTCAGCCAAACTAACAAAGAAATGATAATTCTTAAATCTATCTGTGTTTTAATGTTCAAAGCTAAAAGCATAGTTGTACTGTTGAACAAAAGAGAACTGTGTCGCTGTGCTGTATTGAGACGAGGAACTAGGCACGCGTCTCTGCTCTTATGAGATACAGACACACACTGATGCTGAAAAGGATGTCTGTTCTATGTAAAACGAGGTCATGTGATTTTTCCAGCCAATCACAAACATACACATCCCAGTCATGACGTCGCTCACCCTGCTCTATTCTCTAAGCTGATTTGCTGGCCGCCAAAATGACAGGAAGCGCAGCAAATGGCGCGATATTAATAGATTTTCACATAAATTATTGCGTGATCGGAATTTTCCGATCAACCTAAAAACCGTGCCGATTTCAACTTTGCCGATTATAATCACTCAACACTAATAGTAACCCATTGGCACACCTGGAAAACGACAAACTTGGAGTGCTTGAGCAGGTATAGATGGTTCACCTTTCTAATTACTAATCAAGTACTGGTCAGGAAGGGAGAACGGTAACGGCAATGCACTCTCCCGAGTTCCAGTAGGATTACCTATGACGAACATGCCTACATACAGTCAAAACAGCAGTATGGAAGGCACCCATTTCGGGAGCGACAAAATCATAGGCATAACTTTGGTTCAAAAAGTGGTGGGGACCAATTTTCCCTCCCTTCATTTCCCTTCTGCTTCTCTCTTCTCCCTGCAGTGAAGCGGCCCCCCTCTAACCCATCTAGGAGAGCTGGGGAAGGACTGTGAGCTCCTCCCAGCGGGTCCGGAGCCCGTACGCCAACACTTTTGTGCAATCCATAAGGTTCTGAGTGGCACTCGTGATACTAAGCTTGACGATTCCTTGCATGGATAAAACTGTCACAGTTAAGTAGAAATTCAATAGAAGTGAACATCAGATGCATATTTAGATTTACCTATTATAGATGCTTAATACTTAATACTACAGTTTGATAATTACTGAAGTTCAGGGCCGGACTGGGACTAAAAACAGACCCTGCAATGAAGTGAAACCAGACCACCTACAATATTACCCCTCTACATGGAAATAAAAAACGTTGCTCAATGCAGCAAATTTCGCTTAACCCCCCCTCCCCCTTCCCTCAAACCCCCATCACTGCTCCATTCAATTTGTAATACACACAACAGAAGGAGGAAAATAAAAGAACACAATCTCAATGAATCCCTAGGAATCACTTACTGTACCCCAACATTTATTTTATTGCATATCATACCCCAGAAATTAATTATATTGCACATGGTAGCCACAGAAATTACATTACTAACTGCAGCTTAGAAATTAATTGCACAGATTTCTGCCTCCTATCCTTTAGTATTGTTAGTACGTAAAACACCTAGAAGAATTCTTTGTAGGCGCTAACAGTACGATCCGAAAATACTCAAGTAAAATCAGTGTCATCTAAACGATGAACCTGGACCCACCACCAAGAAGTACCACAGTGTGGGCACAAGAGCACCACTGACAGCTGAGAGTGGTGCACAAGGTTGAGACGGGTATATCTCGGGCGACCGAGTTATGGTCAAGGCCAAGAGGCTTTCCAGGAGGTTGGATGGGAGGTGGTAGTTGTCCCATATATGGTAAAGAAGAGGGTAGACCCTACCATCCCAGTCTACGAGGTGGAGTCGATAGGGACTGGAAGACCCTCATGAAATCTGCACCATAACATGTTGAAGTGCTGTAATTTTGAGGAGCAATTGGCTGTGGAGGAGGTACCTACCCCTGTCCAGAATACAGAGGAACTCCCCTTAGATGAAGAATTTTGGGTTGTCCCTGGTCCGACCTCAATCAAGGTTCTAGTTGTGGCAAGCTTGCAACCCAGAAAAAGAATTGTGCAGCCAACAGGTCCTCCCCCAGGGAATATGCCTGAGGTCCCTAAGTTTATAACTTCATGTAAGATGCCAGGTCCAAAAGTGGTGTTAATCCCACAGTGCTATGCAAAGATGAGTTTGTAGGGAAGGGTTGGCAAGGACACCAACTCAGTGTGTGGATGTGGAATGGTAGAACATCCTTATTGTCTCTCCCAGGGAAATATTACCTTATGTATAATCAATGATTTCAAAACTGCCTTGCTGCTTTCTGCTGTTTAAGGCCACAAGATGTTCTAGAAAGTTTAACTGTTGTAAAGTATGGAAACAGGACATGTGATTTTGGCCATTTGTCTGGAAGAGCGAGAAGGAGGAAGCTGTGGGGGTCTAGCAGCAGCCATCTTGGAGAGAAAAATAGCTGGATCTGAGAGACTGCCGACAGAGTATCCATACTAGGCATCATCCTCGGGACTACCCGCTGCTGTGGATGTGCAAGCCTGTACTTGTTGGTGCTTGAGAAGGAGAGATTTGTCCACTGGATTCATTGGGCTGGAGAAAAAGGTGCAGAGACTGAGTGGAGGTCATTCCAAATTCAGCTGCAGGGAGGAGTAGTGACCACCATCTTGGGTACCGGACTCTGACCTGAGAGGAGACCTTCATCCAGGAATTGTGACCGGTTGCTAGTCCAAAGTAGATCCAGATAGGTACACAAGCATGCCAGCCTATTTGGGAATGGTACCTGTGCCAGACCACAAGCAATCATCCTCAGGAACATTGGGTATAGTAGATAGATAACTATTGTAAGCTGTGATACAGTGCGAGTGCGCCCTCAAAACGTACCCTCACCCAATTGTTCTCTGTTTCTCTGAGTATTAATAGGGTAAATAGCGGCCAAGCCTTCCGTGCCCCGATTGTAGGAGTGTGTTAACCAAAAAAGAATACAATGACAAAAGTCATAAGGAAATATATATTGACAATCTTATTTGATTCAATCTAATAAATATTATTAAACTAATATGTCACAATAGGAAAATTTTTAAGGCTAAAAACAGTTAATAACTAAACCCAATTATCAAAACCAAGGCATACTAATCACACCATTTATGAATATAGAAGTATCTAAGGTGGTATAACCTATTATTATTTAACATTGGTATTAAAGTGTCATATATTAGGAAATCAAGTGATTAAGTGAGTATTTTATAGGACACATCAAGATGGGCATCAATACAATAATGCCAACCTTTCACACACAGGGCCGTTCCTGGGGCTGCCGAGGCTCGCTCACCGAGGGGGGCGCCCGCCTGCCTCGCCCGCCAAAGGATCGCTCTGGACAGCTGCTGTACAAGGAGGCGGGCGGGACGGATCATTACCGTCCTGTCCTAACCTCCCTGTATGTATCGCGTCATTGAGCGCCGATACATCAAGCATCCGCAGGGGGCGCACGGCTTACGCGCCCCGCTGCACGCTGGGTCTCCTCGGCTGGCAGCTCTTGCGCGAGGAGATCTTGGGAGATGCGTGCTGCGTACAGCAACGTGATGACGTCACACTGTTTCCAGCTCAGCAGAGTCCCACGCTAGCAGTACGGACCGGGACGCGCGAGATCGAGGTAAGTACTTTTTTGTTAATTTATAAATAGCTACAGGGGCATCACTGGCTTATAAGGGGGGCATCTACTGGTACAAGGGGCATTAATGGCTACAGGGTGCATTCTACTGGCTTCAGGGGGCATCTACTCCCCGCACTACAAGGGGGCATCTACTGGTACGGGGGCATCACTGGCTGCGGGGGGCATTCTAACTGGCTACAAGGCGGGGCATTCTACTGGTACAGGGGGCATCTAATGGCTTACACAGGGGGGCATCTACTGGCTTCCAGGGGGTATCTACTGGCTACAAGGGGGGGATCTACTGGCTACAGGAGGTATCTACTGGCTTACAAGGGGGCATAACTGCTGCAGGGGGCAATCACTGGTCAGGGCGGATCTAATGGCTACAGGGGACATCTACTGGCTATTAGGGGGCATCACTGGCTATAGGGGGCATTACTGGCTACAGGGGGGGGGCATCTACTGGCTACCAGGGGGGCAGGGCCATTCACTGGCGTTAACAGAAGGGGATTCATGGAACAGGGGGCTCTGGGCCATCACTGGTTACAGGGGGGCATCACTGGCTGCAGAAATGAGCATCACTGGCTACAGGGGGCCAATTCTACTGGCTACAGGGGGCCATAACTGGCTTCAGGGGATCATGGCTACAGGGGGCATCTTACTGCCAGAGGAGCATAACTAGCTACAGGGGGCATAACTGGCTACAGGGCTACTACTGGTTAAGGGGGCCTACTTTGTTGCTACAGGGCGGCATATTACATGGATACCATTTGAGGGGCTACTAGATGGGGCATTTGTATAAGAGAAGTGATGATAAAGGGTGAAGTCAAGATGATTTGTTTTTGTAAATTTTACATGTGAAGAGTCGGGAGTCATCATGGGTCTGGGGACCGATGACAAAGAAGAAGAAGTAGAAGAGACCAACTCTTCAGATGACGTCTCCTGGGGAGTCCACTAGATACAACTTTACTGTAAATCAACCCCCCCCTTTTATGTCACCGTACTATATAAGTCCAAGTGCGCGACGCCGGGAGCTCACACTCTTTCCTGTACAGATCAGGAAGGTGCTTGCGCGGCTGATTGTGATAGCTCTCACGGAAGGAAACTGATTTTTAAACAGCAGATTTTTTTTTTTTATTTTTGGGGGGGCTGGGGCGTGTCTCAGCTGTCTCAGAGACTGTTCTTTAATGTTCTTTTTCTGATTTTTTGGGGGTATTGATCTGAAATCCAGTGTGCGTCCACTCGCAGCTGCACCTATACATTCAATATCCAAGTGGGACTCTACGCCAGTTCCTGATTGTGTATTCATTTAAAGAAACAGCGTTTTTGTTACTATACAAATACCACTTCATTTTTGGTTGCTCAAATATCTATTGCGCAATTTACATCAGGGGTTAATTAAGCTTGTTTTGCTGGTGTGCTGTCCCAAGAACCGTCATTTTCAACGCCAAATATATACAGTTTTCCGTGTAGCATAATTCTCAAGCGAAGGTTAAATTATAATTCTTTCTCTTGTTGTGTGGCGTAGAAAACACGCAATTGTTAACACGCTACAAAGCTACTAGTTTGTGGGTGGCCAATTGTTTGGCGCAATTTACATCCAGGGTTAATTACGCATTGTTTTGCTGGTGTGCTGACCCATGAATTCGTCATTGTCAACGCCAAAATAATACATTTATACTGTAGCATAATTCACAAAACGTAAGGTTAATTACATTTTATCTTTGTTGTGTGGCGGTTAGAAAAAAACGCAATTGTTACATGCTACAAAGCTACTAGTTTGTGGTGGCCAATTGTTTGCGCAAATTTACATCAGAGGGGTTATTACGCGGGGCGTTTTGGCGGTGTGACTGACCACCAAGGGAAACCGTCATTTTCAACACCAAAACTACTTATAATTTTTCTGTAGCATAATTCACAAGCGAAGAAGGTTAATTCAATTGTATCTCTTGTTGAGTGCGTAGAAAAAAACAAAAAACACGCAATATGTAACACGTACAAAGCTACTAGGTTTGTGGTGGCCAATTGTTTGGCGCCCAATTTACATCAGGGGTAAATTAAGCATTGTTTTGCTGGTGTGCTGACCCAGAGAAACCGTCATTTTCAAAGCCCAAAATAATACATACATTTTTCCTGTCAGCATTTAATTCACAGAAGCGAAGGTTAATTACAATTTTATCTCTTGTTGTGTGGCGTAGAAAACACGCAAATTGTAAACGCTATCAAAGCTACTAGTTTGTGGTGGCCCCAATTGTTTTGGCGCAAATTTAATCCGGGGATTAATTAAACGTTGTTCTGCAGTCGTACCTCATAAAACTAACTTTGTATTTTTTCACCGCACAGAAGAAATTCTGTAGCATAATTTCATATCCGAAGGTTAATTAAGCCTTGTTTGTTGCTTTTCTATTCAGTAAAATTAACAGGAGTTTTTAAACGGCACATAAGTCAATTTTTCCTGCCCATTTGTAGAGCGCAATTTATATCCAAGGGTTATCAAGCTTGTACTGGGTTCATTTGGATTCAAATACAGGGTGTGTATTTATATATACAGGATTTCTTCATCAAACGTGTCTGTACAATTAGAACAACAGTATGTAGACAGAGTAGGTGGCCAGTGCTCTTCACCTCGCGGAGTGGGCAGAGGCACAAACATTCCAGCCCAGGGTCGCAGCACAGCAAGGGAAGTCGCAGGCAGGGTCACTCGGTGAGGCCACAACTGCGCTGTATTCTAGCGCAGTGGTTGACCAGCAACCCCAGGGTTCTTGATTTGGTTGACTAGGTCATCCACTTTCTCCCAGATGACATACTGACAACCCAGCCAAGAGTCCGTGGGATCGTCCAGGACACAACCCTTAGTTGGGCATGGCCCGGGAGCGGCCCCCACCTGTCTCAACCCGCCTCTGTCCCATCCGGTTCCCTCAGCCAGAGATCTACTATGTGGTCTGGGCTCAGCGCCACCTATAGCCGAGTATGAACAATTTGAGCGAGGGCAGTAAAGCAGCTACTTGGCAGCGAAGAAATGGGGCCACTATCCCCTGCTTTTCTGCAGTAGGGGCAAAATATAGATGTGGAGAGTGGCTTGGGAGGTAGTGTTGTGAGGGGTAGCCTCTGCACCAATGACCGGTGATGATGGACACGTGACGATGAAAACAAAATAGATGATGATGTACCGACCGCACTTGGGAGCCATGGTGAGGCAAGGGCTTCAATCATCGTCAGGAGAAGAGGGCATCAGCTTGCGCGGTCAGGCAGTGGCGCAGCCGCAAGTGGTCGTGTGTGGCCGTGAAGTCAGCAGGTTAGCAGCAGTGTGAGGTCGGGAAGCAATCGGCCTCACGGGCGGTTAAAAAACCCGCTTCGCAGGTCCAAGAAAGTAGCGGAAAGGGGATCTCAGCGAGGCCAGCGGCGGACAGTAGGTCACTCAGTGTGGAGCAATTGGCGGGGTAAAATCCGATATCGGCGGTGTGGCAGTTCTTTGCTAAGACACCGGAGGAGTCCGAATAAGGGTAGATGTAGAATCTGTAAGCAGAAAGTGGAAGCTGGAGAGCAGGGAGCTAACGTTAGGCACCACGGACCTGCGGGTCAACACAATGCAGCGTCACTCCATCCTGTGGGCCCTGGGAGAAACGTGCTTCAGATTGTGGTGGTCCATCTGGCCGGCCGCAGCTAACCGCAGCAGCAGGCCCCAGTGGCACGCATGCCATTGCAGCAGTCACGGCTCCACCACCTCTGCATGAAGGGAGCTGTTTTCTCTTTGACATCATCTCCCGGTCCGATGCTCTGCCTCCTCGTACTTCATGGCGCCAGCAGTCGGTTCAGCGAGAGGGATTGCAAAGAGACACAGTATTGCGTCCAAACCATCCTAAGGTTGCAGCACGTGCTGACCGTGCCTCCTGTCCAAGTTGATGGTATTGCAGTCCCTCCCTTTCCAAATGTGACTCTGCACCATTCAGGAACTAATGGCTTGTGCTGAGCCGAGATGGAGAGTTCCAAGCCGTAATTTCTTTTCCAAAAAGGCAGTACCAGCATTCATAAAATATGTAGACAGAAGGTGGGCCGTCATTAAGCTTATCGGTTTGTTCCAAAGGTGCACGGACAGCGCGGACGTTGGAGCTGTAACTATGTTCAGGGCCAGTACATGTCCATCTACGGCACTGGGTGATTGTGCTTCGGCCCAGGCACACCAACAACTTGGGACAGGGACGCGCTTTCTCGCCTCACATTGTTCCAAAAACTGCTGCTCCTGCGCCAATGTCCGCCTCCTCTCCTCACCACCACCACCTCTCCGCTCAAAGATACTGCTCCATCAATACACATTTGTAGGGCACAGCGGTTGTCCACGCAGTTCTACACCTGGCTTGCCTAGGCGAACGCGAAGGTACACAGGGGAGGAAATGCCTCCGCGATATGCAGCAAGAAATCGATGTGGTGGCTTTCACCGCGGCCAACTGCAAATCGGAACCATGGTGACGGACAATGGGAGGACATGATGTCCGGCGCTAGCACATGGAGGGCATGGTCAGGGGCCCTGCATGGCGCATGTGGTTAAGTCTGGTTGTGAAAAGGTTCCTGAAGTCTTCCACCAAATGTTCTGAACATTCTGAAAATGGCCAGGAAATGTGCATGCACTTTATCCATTCTTACAAAGCAGAACACATCCTCGAGTTGCAGCGGTCCCAGAACGGGCCTCCCCAACACACTCTGATATGCGATGTTTCCCACCCGTTGGAATTCCAGCCTGAACAATGGTGGACGGGACTGTATGAACAGAGAAAAGGCCTTAACGATTTTTTGATGATCCCAGTCAGACAGAAGGAACTCCCCTGTGTAATTTGACTGTCAGCCAGTGGCAGCTCTAGCGGACACCTGCCCGTTTGTTGCAGGCCCATTTCGAGATGGCGACAATTATTTGTCAGCGCCAGGACTACGGGATGATAAAACGTCTTTCACTGCTTCATGGTCCTCGGTAACAGATGTGGAAAAATCCTGTTCTGGGCAGGGACTGGAGACGTGGCGACTACATCTCGTGGGCCACATGAGTCGTGTGGGGACTGAAATGGAGGAGGAGGTCATTGGAGCAGAAGCATTGTCTGGTGAAATGAGTGGAATTTTCTACCTAGAGTGACAAGAGCGGAGGAGCAGAGCAGCTGGAGGAAGGTGGCGGGATGAGGAAGAACGAGGCAGGCACGATGACCCCAAAGCACCGTGGCAGTTTACAGATGGAAAATGGAGGCAGGGAGCCCCTCGGAGTCACTAGTGCAGCATGGCCCGACAGCATGTTATTTGCCTTGGCTAAGTGACAGGGCCGAATAGTCAGCATCCGTCCAGGGGATGACTTTTGGCTCTCCACCCTAATTGGACCCTCGCTACCGGTCCAAAATGGGGCCTTTTTCCAGCTATTGAGAGGGGAGGGTCAAACTGAAATATATAGGGAAATCCTCGTAATCAGTTGGCCGCTGCCTATGTGCGGCATCGTCCCTACTCTGACAGGTTGACCGGGGGGGGTTCCTCTCAATGCTCACGTATTACTGCCGCCGGCTGCTGGGAGAAGGTTGGGGGGGGGTGGAGGCAGTACCAGCTCCATCAGCAGAAAACCTAAGTCTGGAGTCACTGATGAGCGCTTCCTTGGACCCGCCTAGTGAGGTAGGGTTGTCGAGCCAGCGCACAGGGACCTGGAGCAAGTCTCTGTCCAACAGCGGTGGCCTATTGGACAGCACTCTGCCAGCCCAGTTAGAAGATCCGCTGGACTACTGGGCAGCCAAATTGGATCGTGTGGCCGAACTTGCGGAGTTTGCAGTGGAGAAGAAGCTGTCCTGCTCCGGCCAGTAGTGTGGCATCAGAGCGGAGTGTTCAGTGCGGTGGGGCCCTTCGTTACCCCAAGGAGTACCCGCTTGTACACGGGGGAAATGTGGAACGACCTGACTTGTCAAGATGAATCTAGGCAGTGGATCGGCAGATTTCCACACACCAATTGCCTTAGGCGTCAGACTAACATCGCATGAAGCCTCACCCAAACTGTGAGAAATGAGTCTGGGTTCAAGCTTACCTGCCTCAGCCACTAATTCTGGATGCTGCCAACCCGTGATTCCTACTCATCTGACTGACAGTTTTCCATCTGCCACACAATCCATTTACCAGGGACTGGTATTGCACCCTCCTCCACACTCTGTCATTGTGCCACTGTTATGACCTCATGCTGCAGCTGTGGCTGCTGCCGTGACCTCCACACTGTGTCATTGTGCCTACTCTCTCGACATTCATGCTGCTGCTGTGGTGCTGTCCGTGACCAGGCCCGCCATAAAGGCAGTTAAGGGGGGTAATCGGCCGTATGGGGCAGGCTAAAACAAAGTGGCCCGCTGCAGCGACCTGCCCATTGTTTCACAAAAACACACTCAGTGATTGCTGCGAACGGGGGGCGCCCTCGCGCTAGGTGACTGTCAACGCTGGGGCCAGTGCGGCTCAGAGGCGGAGGAGCGGGGCCTGTGCGGCTCAGAGTTTGGGAGCTAGCGGCGCATCGTGCTCTACTGCCACTGGAGCGCTCAGTCAGTGGAATCACACTTGTTCCGCTGAGCAGCCTGTGATTGGAAGATGGCCCGCCTCTCTCTCTGCGGGTGGGTGCTTGACAATTTGAAATTAGTGAAGCCCCCGCCATAGGCAGATGTGAGGAAGAGGAGGCGGGGCCAGCTCCAGTCACAGGTACTCAGGGAACAAGTTAAGTGTGAGTCCTCTGCTGTAAATTGTAAACAGCTATATCAAAGGTACTGACCAAGTGCTCCTGTACCAGCAGAGCACACCCCCTGTGTGAACTGGCCTCTGCAGTGTTGTGGGGACCCTCTGAACCTTCCTTGAAACAGTGTGGGAGCCCCTCTCAAAGCTTGGGAAACAGGGGGGGCTTCACCACAACTGGGGCCCACAGAGGGGGCCTTCAGAGGGGCCCCTCTTGGGCGGAGCCCGGGGGGGGGGCTTCAGTGGGGCCCCCCCCATGGCTGGAGCCGGGGGGGGGGCTCACAGGGGCCCAGGGGGGGGCTTACAGAGGGTCCCCATGAAGCCCCTATGGGTACCAGGCTAGTGTGGATCCGCTCTGAAGTCCCTTCTAGGTCCCAGCTGTCGTGAGTTACCAGAAGCCCACCCCTTTTCTCAAAGTGTGTGAGGCCCCACTAACAGATATGCTCTGGTTCCCAGCTGTGAGGGGAAATGCTGACTGAAGCACCTACACTGGTCTCTTGCTGTGTGGGGCCCTGGTGTAGCCACCCGCTGTGGTCCTGTGCTGTGTGGGGCCGCTACCATGTGAGCCCTCACCCTGGTTTCCCAAGCTGTGTGGGCCCCTGTGAAGGCCGCGAACCTCATGGTCCTAGCTGCTGGGGGCGCCGCTGTGAAGCCTCCACCCCTGAATGCCCCCAGTTGTATGGGGCCCTGTAAAGCCCATCCTGGCCCCCAGTTTGTGTGGGGGCCCTGTGAAGCCTCCACCCCGGTCCCAGCTGTGTGGGGCGCCTGTTGAGCCCTCCCCTGGTTCCGATCCAGCTTGTGTGGTGGGCCCCATGTGAAAGCCCTTCCATGGGCCCCCAGATGTGTGGCGGCCCTTGTAAGCCCTCACCCCTGGCCCACAGTTGTGTGGGGCCCTCTGTGATGAGCCAACCCCCGGCCCCCAGTTGTGTGGGGACCCTTGTGAAGCCCTCCATGGTCCGCCAGCTGTGTATGTGGGGCCTCTTTTTCGTGGGTTGGTGACTGGTGAGGGGGCGGGATATTAGTGGGGCAGGGCGATATGGTGTGTGGGCAGGGGTTGGCAGGAGGGCGGGGTTGAAGGGTGGGGAGGTCCCAGATTGTCTTCAGGTGTATATGGGGCCCAGAAATTTGCTGATGGCAGCCCTTCTCGGCCGTGACCTCCACACTGTGTCATTGTTCCACTTGTGGCCTACTCCCTGTTTATGCCACCTTAGAATGTTATTGTGCCAACTTGTCTGAACCTCATGCTGCTCCTGGTGGCTGCTGCCGTGATCCTCCACACTGTGTATTGTCCTCACTCTGTGGCCTCGTCCTGTTTCGTTGCCACCTCAGAATGTCATTGTGCCTCTGTTGGACCCTCTTGCTGCTGCTGGGCTGATGCCGTGACCTCCACACGGTGTTATTGTCCCAACGTCTGTGGCCTGACTCCTGTTTTCCTGCCACCTCCATTGGTATAGGAAGTCATTGTGCCACTGTCATGACCTTCATGCTCTGCTGCTTGGTGATGCCACGTAGGTGACATCGCCACTACACACTGATGAGTGTCCATTGTGCCACTGTCTGACCTCATGCGCTCGCTGTTGCTTGCAGTGACCTCCACACTGTGTCCTTGTGCCACTCTGTGACCTTATTCCTTTTTGCCACTCCAGAATAGTCCCATTGTGCCACGGTCTGAAACCTCATGTGCTGGCTGTGGTGCTGCCGTGACCTACAAAACTGTGTATTGTGCCACTGTCTGACCCTCATGCTGCTGTGGCCGCGCCGGTCACCTCCACCACTTTGTCACTGATGTTGGCCCTAGACACTGAGCTCTCAGCTCTGTTTTTTTCCAGCTATTCTTGGCATGCAACTTCTATCAGGCTACATTTACCCGCTTCAAGTTGTTTTGGGTCAGTTTTCTGGCCCCCTCTTATAGATACCCAGGGAATTTTATAGAGAAGCAGATGTCTAAGTGCGGCGGCAGTCATGGCGTGTCATACTAAACACAACTGTTTGTGCTGTGTTGTAAGGTCCAAACACAAGCTCCTTGCATATTTAAGCAGGGGCCAAACAACGTTCTACAGCACCTCTCTGCAGGGCTTTTGCGCAGACCTGGAAATAGGTTTTTTAACGTGATTCGTGTCCGCGTAGTTAAGTAATTCGGACTCTGAAGTTATTTTTTGCCGCCAGAAATTCGGTCTCGATTGAACGAAACGAATTACGGGAAATTTGAATCCATCATCTTTCCAAGATACTATAATTTTTTTCATTTCGGTTTACTATTTTTAAAATTGAAAAAAAAATTTTTTTTGCTTCTTTCACAAACAGAAGATTGGTAGGTTTTCTCCTGTTTAAGTTTTATTTTTTCTAGAATCTTTTTTTTTCCATGCATTCACAAGCTTCTCTGTCATTGCGACATAATTTTTCTTCCTTGATTACTTCACACTTATTTATAAATGTGACTGTTTTTGGGTATAAGATTGCAATGCTGACCCTTTACATTTCCTGTGTGATTCAGAAGTGGGGAATCCAAGAGGGAAAATGGAAATTATCTGAGACACACAAAGAATGGTCTTCAGCAAACTGCTGATAGCACAACTCAAACCAACATTTGTTTTAAAAAAACCTCCTTCTACACCACTTAAGGGTATGTTCACATGGCTTATTGCGGCGCATATAGTACATGCCGCAATACGCCGGGTGTTTTGGAACCACTCGCTGATCAGCGCGTAATTCCAAAGCACGGGGCGGCCGGCCGGGTTCCGGCCCCATAGACATACATGGTTAGTGTGCGGCGTTAATTGTGTTGTCATATTCTGCCTCGTGTTGGATACAATACGACTACGCGTTAATCATCTCGCCTCTGATTAGAGCTATGAATTAACTATTAATTGCGGCGCGCATTTCACACGCTTATAATGCGCAATTCGCTGGGGGGTAAAATGCTGTCGAAAAAAAATGTGTGGCAATTTAAGCTGTAGTGAACGATACCTATAGGCTACGTAAAGTAGTTGTTAAAATTTTACGTGGGTAGAGCTCAGCCACAGCTTTTATTAATGACTAATTGATCATCTATTACTTGATAAAGGGTGCTTTCACATGGAGCATTTGTTATGTGTTTTTTGTGCAGAAATGTACAGCATTAACTGCTGTGCCTTTCTGCACAAAAAGTAACCAAAAACGCTCCATGTGAAAGCACCCAAAGATTGAAAATTCTCCATGTGTCGAAAATTGAGGCAGTATGCCAGCCGCTAGATTTCCAGCAGGCTTGTCTACCTCAGATCTTTTTCCCTTCTTACTACCATGGCAGATCTAACTCAAGTGGTCTAACTGAGGTGGCCTTCACAGAGGCCTGATTGTAACCCCCTAAAAACACCTGCATTCCCGAACTTCTTGTAAAATATTAGCACCTAACTTCACAAATATTCTTTGGGTTAAAGGGGTTGTCTCACTAAAATTGATTCTATCTTATCATCAGTACTGTTTTATTTGGTTCACTTTGAAAGGGATGGTTTACTGGCTTCTTACTTAGATGCAGTAGAAGCCAGGTCTGTCAGCTATAGCGGTACCAGGGCTGGCGAGCCTATCAGGAGAGATCAAACAGGTCTGTAGCTATAGAGAACCACAGGAGCTGATGCAAGCCATAAAAGAGGGGAAATCTCAGAATAGGTAGGACACTGTTTATGGACTGACCATATTGCAAGTGACTTGTTTTATGCAGATATTTAAAATTATATAAAGGCAATCCTTGTAGCTGAGCAACCCCTTTAGTACACAAAAATTTGCACTATAAAATATTGCCTGAATAGCGTTTTGGTGATTCCAATTTATGGCTTCTGCAATTCACTGCTTGTGAAAGCTTACTATGAACCAATACATTGAATAAAATAAAATATGGCAAGCGCTCTGTGAACTTTTTGCCTCCTGATCACTCCCATCCGATGTAATCTTCACATCAACGTTAAAATAAAATTAAAAAAAAAAAAACAAAAAATGGTGAGCGGGGGTCTTTCAGGATCTCCATGTGATTGCTAGTAGTTGAGAAAAACTACATTTCCCACAAGTTCCTTGATGTGGGAAAGCAGCACCAGAGATGCATGCCGGAACACAGAGGAGGCTAGCAGGATACCATATAGGGAGACTGTGGAGATTGCGATTGTGGTGTGCAGGTTTTTTATGTTATTTTTCTGTGTTTGTGTTTTTTAACTTTTTTTTCACTTTTATACTTTTTTACTTGTCTCTTTAGGGGACGTGACTCAGCGATCTCTAGATTGCTGCTACACAGTTGGGCGTGGTGATATCACAGGCAACTTGGAAGCCTTTGTTTGGCTTCCAGGTTTTCTATGCAAAACCCAATCGGCTGTTGAGCTCCCGTGATTCACACATGCGCAGTGTTGATGGATGTGCAAAGCGATCTCCTATCTTTCCTTTAGGCTGCTACAAATTTGAAATTGACCTTAGGCATCTGAGGGAGTAAATCATCACTTGATCGGCGCCTAAACTCTTGGTTCTAGTGAATAGTACAAGAAACCGCAGATTGTTATACAGTGGTTCCATGCCCTCATTATGGGTTGCTCCTGTCTGTGTGCGTTGTGCACAAGTTCATGATGTCCCAGTACATCAATTTGCAGGAACCCCTTCGTAATCATGATGGTACATCAAATGTTGGTAAGGGGTTAAGGATCTGCAGAAGAATCGCACACCGGTAGGTGCACATTAAATCACAATTCCTCTTACGAGCCCCTCACATTAAACGGAAGGCTACATATAGGTAATACGTAAGCGTCTGCACTGTGTAAAAGTTTAGTTTCTGTATTTAGAACTTTATTTCTGGGGCTGTGTATATATTTAGGAGGTTAAATTTTTTTTGTATTTCTTTAGAAGATGGGGTTGGCTTCAGAAGTGAGAGGCCATAGATATCTCGGCAGAAATATTAAGAGAAGTAGTCAAGGTGGTCTAGGCCACATGAAGAAGAAAAGAAAAGAGAACATACTGCAAGTCAAATGAGTTATGTTTAATGTTCTGATATGTTTGGTATAGTAAATACATATGTTCCACAAAAAGTTTACTGAAAGTCTCAGTATAGCACAGGCAAGTTGTCAAAGGTAACTCTGAAAGTTAGATTATAGACACAGTGTTACATGTAGGCAGTGGATAAAGGGCTGGATGCCATAAATATTAGGGGAACAGCCCTAAGTGTTCTTGTGGTTATTTATCAAACCTGGTGTCAGAGGGTGTACAAATAGAGAGGCTGGTGCCCTAGCAAACTTTTGGATTGCCTCCCCAACCATGAAAATTTGTCGGTTCCTCTTCAGTTATGCACGTTACTAGATATGTTACAAGGAGCGAAACACCTCACATAGATTTCACCATCTTACTGCTTCCAAAACAAATCACAACGATTAACCCAATACGATTATTACAATGGATGTTTGATACCGCCGAAGCATGACAACAAAATTACACCAATAGTGGATCTGATAATACCGCCCTAGTGTACGCTTATTATAGTACTAGAGTAATGCAGAATACAAAGACCAATATTACCACCATGTAGTGACCATATAATGGTAGCTACCAGTGTACACAGGTGCTCTACAGACTGTATATTACCTCCATACAATGATCATATAGTGGTAGATATGTGTACACAGACTCTGCAGGCTGTATATTACCTCCATACAGAGACCATATAGTGGTAGTGTAGTGTACACAGACTCTGCTGTCAAATGAGTGATTACAGTGCAGTTACATCTTGTAACTCACAGGTGATGTTTCTCTGATGAGTCGTTGACTTTCCCCTTTGTTCTGCATCCGGTCCAGACAGCCATGATGACTTTTCCCGGCCGCCACTCGTCCCTACAGATTTGGACACAAATATTTTAGAATACTCACTTTTCCAGCACCTCCCTCACTGTTCCTCAACTCTGTACAAACTTCCCATGGGTGGGAGAGCGGGTACAGACCATAGGTTAGAGGTCCAGTCTCCTAGAGGGGTGGGGAGGAACCGAGGATTCACCCCCTGGAGAATGTGTTACACCTATGGACTGTAACCCTCAGAATCATGTTCCAAGGTTGACCCCCATTAGATTGGAAAGCCCAAGGTAGGTAGGTAAGTAGGCTCCAGGTAGGTAGTGCAGTAGTTAGGCCACAGGTAGGTAGACAGTACATAGGCCTCAAGTAAGTAGGCCACATGTAGGTAGGGAGATTGGTCCTCGGTAGGTAAATAGTAGTTAGTCCACAGGTAGGTAGACAGGTCCCAGTTAGGTAGGTAGGTAGATTGGCCCTAGGTAGGCAGCAGTTAGGCCACAGTTAGGTAGGCAGCTCTCAGGTAGGTAGGTAGGCCCCAGGGAGCTAGGTAGGCAGTATTTGGGCCACAGATAAGTTGTAGGTGGGCCCCAGGTAGCTAAGTAGATAGACTATAGGTGGGACCAACATAGGTAGATAGGTAGGTAAATAGGCTGTAGGGGGCCCCAAATAGGCAGGCAGACTTTAGATAGAATAGGCAATAGGGGCCCATGTAGGAAGGCAGAGTTTAGGTAGGCTATAGGGGGCCATATAGGTAGGCAGGGTTAGGTAGGCTATAGGGGTCCATAGAGGTAGGTAGACACAGTTTAGGGTAGGCTATAGGGGCCCTTATAGTTAGACATGGTTTAGGTAAGCTATAGGTCCCCATATAGGTAGGTAGGGTTTAGATAGGCTATAGTGGCCCATATAGGTAGACAGGCATGGTTTAGTGTAGACTATAGGGCCCCATATAGGCAGGCAGAGTTTAGATAGGCTATAGGGGCAAATATAGGTAGGCCGGCAGGGTTTACGTAGGCTATAGAGGACCATATAGGTAGGCAGGCAGGGTTTAGGTAGGCTATAGGTCTTCACATAAGTAGGCAAGCAGGATTTAGAATAGGCTATAGGAGCCCATATGGTAGGCATGCAGTGTTTAGGGTAGACTATAGAGCCCCATATAGGCAGGCAGGGTCTAGGCTCCATTAGTGTAAAATAAGAAAGAAATAACTTACTCACCTGTCTCTCTCATTTCCCCGATGCCACAAGCTCCCAGCTAGTCTCTGTGCTCGGTGCGGGCGGTGCGATGATATGACGTCATTGCACCGCCCACGTCAGCATTGTGGGCTGTTGCCTGGTAGGGTTGAGGCCTAAGGCCTTAAGCTTATCAGGCAGATTAGCGGAGCGTCGGCGGCCCGGGTTTTCAGAGGCAGGATTGCGCTGGGGTAGCAGAGGCACTAGAAGCTGCTAAGGACCTGGGCTCTGTAGCAGTTGCTACGTCTTCTTTCCCGGTAGTTACGTCCTTGCCTGGTGGCACGCTGTTATTTAGGAAAGCAGCTGATGTCACTCCTTGTGTTTTGATCTGCTTTGGTCTGCAAATGTTTCTTTGCAGGGCAGCTACACTCTACCATCTCTTACATGCTTCTAACAGTCAGTTTTCAGCTTGCCATAAAAACTAATCTCTCCAGTTATCCCTATATTACATAACCATAGTCCATTGCTTGTCCAAGACACTTCCTGGCTTGGTCACAAAAACCTTTGTCTCGTGACTCTCCACTTTATATCCATTTTTAACTTATTTGAGATACATGCACCAAAATAGTAATAAAAGCAACAATCCAAGCAAAAGTTAGCTCACCTGGTCAGTGGAGTAATGATGCAGCAGGCAAACGCACGGATCAAGGGGAAGTCACCTCCTTGGACAGGTAAGAGCAAACGAATAGAAGTATCCAGCGTAACACCTTAGCTTCTGTTAAAAGTAGCGGAGCTTTATTGTAACAAAAACATTAAAAGATTCCAAAGGAATACATGTGAAACCGTAATGGCCAAAATAGTAATAAGCCTACAAAAAACCGGGCAACCAATATTGAAACCATAAGGTAAATAAACAAATACCAACAACAGCCTTATGGAAAAATCAATTAAATCTTTATTACACCAAATAATACAAAACAATAACAGTGAAACAATAAAAACCTAACAAAAAAATTAAATATACACAAACCACCCACTTATTTGCCTAAATGTATTTTCTCCAGCTTATTTACTCATAGATGGTGGAGAGTAGTAGCCTTTTTCTGTTGGGTGGTTTGTGTATATTTTATTTTTTTGTTAGGTTTTTATTGTTTTACTGTTATTGTTTTGTATTATTTGGTGTAATAAAGATTTAATTGATTTTTCCATAAGGCTGTTGTTGGTATTTTTTTTATGCACCAAAACAGGATAAAATAGAAAGTTAGACACCTGTACTAATTCCATGTCATCTTTTTACTCTTGCCTTGTTTTTGTGATTCCAAACAGTTGGATCAAACGTAATCACTTAAGCAAAGTATATACTCCTCTGGTGGTCATAGCGAAAGTGTTTATGTGATTCCCAAGTAAACTTTATGTGAGTGCTTTCATTGCTGGTACGGAAGTTAGAATGAGCTACTCCTCTCACATTTTAATGTACGCACCATACAATGTTCTTATATTCATGAGGGTCTTCTGACTATCACCTAATAGCACATTTTGAGGAAAATCTAATACACCCTATCTTTTGTTCTAGAGTGAGATAAAACCCTTTTGGCAGCAAATTATTCCTCTTTCTTTGTAGAAATCTAGAAATCAACATGCATGCTTGGCAGAGCCTGTATGTTTACAAAACTGTTGGGTGTATTTCCAGATTGAGATAATTTTTTTTTATGGCAGTTGACATAATTTATTAGTATATAAAAGGACCTAGTTAGCTCTACTATGTTGAAGAAGTAGTTCTTGTATAGCTGGTAAACCAAGCACATTCTGTTTACAAGATACCTTCCCAAAACCTTGTAGTTCTCACCTCCCCCATATACAGTACAGTTTTTAAATTTGATGATTTTTTTCATGTGGGTGTTATAAAGCACCATCCTTATTTCTGATCATGAAAAGTAGTTTGTTTGTCACAAGAGGTTTTATCAAGGAGAAAAACTGGCATTTTGGACTGTTCAGGTATGGTTTTGTTGGGGTTATCTAAGGTTATAAAAGGATCTGTTTTTTCCAGAAATAGTGCCATGTCAGCTCATGCCACATTAAAGGGGTTTTTCACCATGCTGTTTCACTGAGTGACAAGCAGCTGAGTGACTCTGATCTCGTCAGGCTGTGGGTGCTTCTGTAGCAGTGACTAGCATATTTTGCCTATCTAAAAACTAGCTGAGGCATTACAAAGACGTAAGTGCAGGAGATTTCATCTTCAGTAGACAACGCTTCAAGTGCTTCGATGAGTAAAGACAATTGCTTATCTGTAAACAAAAGCTAATCTTGTTAGAGATAATGATTCTTCTCTAGAGTGAGCCCCTACCATGGTGACCTCACTCCTGCTCTGTCTAATTAGAAAGCAAGATATGGACATATTCAAAGAAACCTGTGTGCACTCACAGAAGAAAACATTTCCCTTATCTCATAACCAAGGTAGAATCAAAAGACTGGTGTATTTGGAAAAAGTCTTCAATTACCTGACTCTACATGTTGAAAGTGAATCTTGTTGAACATGTTCAAAATCCCTTTAACAAGAATGTAGAGGAACTGCAATACCACGCATCCCAGAAGCACACAAGATGCTGTTTTAGGAGAAGTTAAAGATCCAAACCCTGGATAACCCCATGAATGAAGGCTGCATTTGTGGCTTGTAAAACTTTTCAACCCGCAATACTAACTCTCCTCATTTAGCGGTGCAATGGACGAGTAATGAGAACCAATTTTAATATTTCACTGAATCTCCTTAAAACATGCCTAATATATAGTATAACTTTATTATGTATTTCAAGGCATTAAATACATTTCTTGCTTTTTAAATGTAAGAAAAAATACAAGATGATAACCTGCTGCTACCTATTACCTTATCAGAATGGCTAATTTACCTCATTTACATAGCAAATTATGTATGCAAATGGTGCTGCTGATCCTGATTAGAGCCTATTTACGTAATGCTAGGTGAAACTTTAATGAGTTCATATCCTGGGATATGCAGTTAGTAATCACCTTTGCTTCTCCAATCTGTCCTGAGGGACCCCCCTGCAAGGATGTGATGAGATGCAATCATTTTGATTACTGTGGCTATATTTGTGCAGTAATATGCATGAGCCAAAACATTCGTTGGGGTGCACTAAGTACCAGAGAGAAGCATCCTTTTCCATCTTTTCAGTACTTGCTGCTAATTAATAAAGAAAGAAAGGGAAGACAGTTGTTTGAGTTTAACAATTCTAACACACAAAGGGTGAAACTGCATAGACTAATCAATGGTAATTTGTAACTTCTGTGCTACTGGGGAACTTTAGTACTATCCTGCTGCAGTTAGGAAAACATGTAGAAATATGTACGTCACATTCAAGGGGTGCTATGGTTTTAGCAAATACAACTTATATAAGGAAAGTTGTGCAATTTTAAAAAATACTTTTTTTCTGTAATTCACTGGGTTCCTTGCAATGATCATACAAGTACAAAGCTTGTTAGGAGGCTCATAACTACATTAACAGGAAAGGATGGCCTGGGGCCGGGCAATAAGAAAAGTATGGCTGCTTGACATTTTATATAGTTTTTCTTGCAATTACAGCCAAGACAACACACTTAAAGGATCCATAGAGTGAAAACAATCTTCAAAGTGTTCTCACAGATTCTCAGTTGGGTTCTAGTTTAAGGAATTACTGTTCAGAATAATAGTCTTGGTAATACCGTTCTAATATTGTTGGACATTTCCTGTCGTGTGACATGTTGCGTTGTTTCAATGGAAAATCAGACTATATGGGTGTACTTGATCTGAAAGTTTGGCAGTGCCTTCCACATGGATGAGTGACCCAGAGAATGCCACAACAACCTTCCTCAGACCATAACGCTGCTGCCGCCAGCTTATGTTCTTCCAGCAATGTTGCACAGTGTTTGTTCTCTGCTGTTTTGTGCATGACATGCTAACATTCATCTGTTTGATTAAGCAGAAAATGGGGTTCATCAGAGAAAGCAACCCTTTGCCAATCAGTGAAAGGCCAGTTCCAATTCTGCTGTGAAAACTGGTGCAGTACCACATCCATCTGCTTTAGAGATCCACACACAGTAGGGTTCGCCGAACTGTTGTTTTAGACACATGTTTGGTAGCCCCCCTGGTTTATTTTCGTGGTTTACTGTGGCGAACATCAATGGAAAGCAGTGCCCCCACAATTTCTATGTCGCTTATATGCTATTTGTCTACACATGATATACTTTCACCACAACAGCAGGCAAACAGTTGGCAAACTGTAGTTCCTCAAATACTGATACCCTTTGCCTGAAAACCAATAATCATCTTTTTTTGCAGCTCTAATAAATCAACTCTTTTACCTATGACAGCAATGAGGGATATGTGTGCAGACAGCCTATTAAACCTTATATACCCACCAAGCCAGTTCACAACAAGTCAAAACAGCTCCAATGTCGAAAGTAGGAAGTAGTTTTAATAATGTGACTTGATTGTGTAGTTTCCATATACTGCAATTTCCAAATAGTATCATCACCTAAGAAAACTTGTTTTTTCTTAGCTCCTGGGATTCCAGTACTTAAAGGGGTTGTCTCACTACAAGGATTGCTTTTTATGTTAAGGATCTTGCAAAAACAAGTCACTTTGTAATATGTGTCCACTAACAGTGTCCTACCTATTCTGAGATATCCTCTCCCGTATAGACTGCATCAGCTCCTCAGGTTGCTATAGCTACAGACCTGTTTACTCTCTCATGATAGGTTGCCAGCACTGGTCACTATAGCTACAGACCTGGCTTCTACTGCAGCCTAGTAGAAGCCAGTAAACACGCCCCTGAATTCAAAATGAGACCAAGAAAACAGAACTGAGGTGATATCAATCAATATAGTGAGACAACCCCTTTAAGGGCCATCTAGGAAAACATTGCCAACTACTAAAACTGGCCTTGACTATAGTGTAACTATAAAAAATCAGGCATCTTTGTCTATTACATAAATAGACCCATTTATTTTTCCACTTGAAATAAACAGTGAAGATTCCCGCAAGGAAAATGGTTTTTCACATTGATGGTATTTTACAGAAACTCCAAAACCCCTCCAGTCCCTACTCCTGCTTAGATCACAGAGGGAATGGCTAATTACATGCCAGTGACACTAAGGCTATGTTCACACGGCTTATTTGCGGGGCGTAATTACGCATCGCAATTACGCCGTGTGGACGGAGGCGGGGAGGGAACGGGGGCAGGAGCGGGGGGCCGGCACCTCGCTGGCCCATAGACTATCATACGCCGCTAGTAAAATGACATGTCACTTATCTCCCCCCGCGGCGGATTCGCTGAGCAGGGAGAGGAGACGTAATCCATAGTTCTCTATGAGAACTGTGGATTATCGTAATGACTGGGACGTATTCCAGCCGTAATTCGCGCAATACGGCGCGTAAATACGGACTGAAATACATCCCATTTTAAGCCGTGTGAACATAGCCTAAGGGTATGTTCACTCAACGAATTGCGGCACATGCTGTACACACCGTAATACGCCGTGTGTTTTAGAAGTATGTGTACATCTAAAACTCTCTGTGCCGGCTCCCATAGACTTTCCCCGTACCCTCAGGGAAGAAGTAACATGTCACTTTTTTCTCCGAGGGCATTGGGGAAAACACTGGGTAATCATAGCTCTCAATGAGAGCTATGAATGACCGTATTTGCAGTCCGTACTTCGGGCGTATTACAGCGCAATTACGCTCCACAATATGCTATGTGAACATACCCTAAGAAAGTCATAATTTCCTGCTTCTGTCATAACTCCTGCTAGAAGTCTCCTAGCCAGATAACATGATCTCCAAGGTCCCAAGTATAAATTTACCAAATATGAATATGACAGATTCATAATTTGGGCTGATTTCCATTTCTGTGGTTCCCTAAAACCGAAAAGTCTCGCAAACGAGACTGGAGGTGTGGCTGGGGCCATAATCTCATAATTGAGTTATAAAAATCATGGATTATGGCCAGGATTTGGTTGACTTATAATTCTTCCCATTTTCCTATTCCAGGTACTCAGCTATTCCATTTGTTCAGGGTAATGGTGACAAATCATCTGGCTTATGTGTATTCTTCTCCCACCTTTGCTTGTTAGACTGTGCCTGGAAAATAAACCCCCTTTCCCACTGGTCTCAAATGACTGCCCCACCTCCACAAAGGACATGATAAAATGACATGATACAGTGACTGCAACGTGAGATATCACACACAATATTTATGTACAAAACAATTGAGCAAACCAGAATTAATAATTTGACCGCAGAGGTTCATTGTTCTTACAATTTCTATTTGATGACTGCAAGAAGAGATCTTGAAAACCTTGAAGACTTGTGGCAAAAGTACTGCAGAGCAGGCTGCTTGTCTGTAGCCCAGGTGATTTTCCAAGGTTCATTGAAAGATGGTTGTGATATTGACTTGCAGCCTTACAACAGGAAAAGCTGCAGATCTCCTGTCACTACCCTAAAGGATCTGTGACTATACGCTTTGGTGAAAAGTGCTTGAAAATATTTTCTTTGCCAACACTGTTTATCATTTAAAGCCTGCGGCTAGGTACCCACAGCTTACCGGCGGGACTTAATTACGCCCCGCAATTACGCCGTGTGACGGGGGGCGGGGCGGGGGGGGCGCGGGGGGCCGGCACTTCGCCGGCCCATAGACAAGAATTACTAGCGGCGCGTATTCGCTGCTAGAAAGTGACGTGTCAATTATCTCCCCGCCCGGCGGCTTCAACGGGCGGGGAGAGGAGACGTAATCCATGAGAACTGTGGATTACCGTAATAAATGGGCCGTTTTCAGCCCGTAATTTGCGCACTTCGGCGCGTAATTACGGACCGAATACGGCCCATTTTAAGTCATGTGAACATGGCCTTTAAGACGTCCAGTATATTAACTGATCACTGTGTATCCAAACTTTTCTTTTCCACTTCCAAGAATTTCATCGGAAAAAACCCTTGTGCGTTCAGATTTGTTTCTGAAGGGGTTAAAATGCCAAGTTAAAACTGGCCCCTGAGATTTCCTAAAGAAGGATTGTTACCCAGAAAGTAATTTCTGGATAAATAGATGCAGATGCGAAGGAGAATGAATTAAATTATACAGGGTATAAATTTCGTCTAGATGGATTTCGCTGAACTCAGCAAAAAATATATTGCAATGAGCAAGGCGCTGAGAACGAGGGGCAGATGGTAAAACAGCGATTTAGAACCAGCAATCTTGAGTTAGCATATTTTTATTGCGAAGTATATTTTTTTTTATAGCAACACATATTACAAAGTGTAAAATGCTCAGGAAAAAAAGGGGAAGTTTTATGGAGTTAAGCTGCTTGTTATTTTAAACTGTCGGGAAGGGGGCTAGAGGCTCCTCAGCAGAGATACAAGCTCTAACCTCTAGGACACTGATAACTGAAAGATGCAAGTAATGGAAAGTGGGATATGAAGCATTTAGCCTCCAGGAGACTGATGATTGCTAATTGCAATAGTAACAGAAAAGTTGAAAACCACAGGCCACTTGGAAGTCTGAACAATCATGTTAATGAGATTATTTATAAGAAACTGGTAGAGCGGGCATATCAAGCTAGAGGCCCTAGAGCCGATTGTGTTCTTCATCAAACTAAACTAAATCTCTGAACTTTGAAACTCATATTCAATGCTATTCTTAAATTTCTGCACACCACAATAAGGTCACATGCCTTGGCCTACACCACTATGTTGAAGGGGTATTCAGACAAAAAAAAAATTGAAAGCGGGCTGCAGGGTCATTACACAGAGATAACAGTATAACATTAATATCTCCAAAACAAAATGTGTATCCAGCACCCCATACAAATAAAATTTTAATTTTATTTCCTTAAAATACAATTTCCATGGAAATAAAGAAGTCAAAATTTCCTTTAGAGATACAATTGTTGGCTTCATGAGTCCTTGGAGCTGTCCCTGCACCTCGAATGCAAGAAGTGTTATTACAATGAGCAGTGAGGTGAGCAGTATCCCTTTTAACATAACACTTATCCCAAATCCAAAACATGTAGCAAGTGTGGGTTTGGCTTCAGCAGCAGCTTATGTGTATCAGACTACATTTCTCATTGCATTGCTGACATCTTTTCCAGGCTGTTCACATCCCTTATATTCCCGTTCCTACTAAAAAGCAAGTCTCTCTTCTGTTACTTATTGCTTATGATGGCTCACACTCAGAGGATGTCTTCAGGCACTTTATTACATGAGATGTTAGCTGCCATTACACATGTGTTTGATCAGGTCCCTGATCACATAACCAACAAGTTTCATTGTCAGTATAGTACGCATTTACAAGTAGTGAGACCCCTACAGGCCACACAGCATAAAACATATTGCTACATCCTTTTTCTTTTAACTGGAGGAACAATGAAAAATAATAAAACACAACAAAAAACATGACCAAATTAGATATAACTATAATACAGGACAGTTATATATAATCCTTGAGGTGGGCAGATTTTCTGATCATTCTGCCAGCTCTAGTAACATAAGAAGCGTCACTGTCTGCATCTTGTTGTTCTTCTGTTTCTGGTAATCTGCCTTCTGAAATTTTCTGTCTCTGGCCCATAGTGATGGTCAGCAGTATCTGTTTTCTCTTGGCTTGCATTTGCTGCCTTGTTGTCTTGGGTGTCATGATACTGCTCAAAAGGCCATGAATCATCTTGTTTTTGTGTTTTCCTCAGATGTCTCTGATTTCTCCATAATCTTCATCCTCCTTCTGTTACAATTTCAAAGGACCAATGTCAAAGTTTTTGGAAAGCCTTTGCCTTTTGCCAGTGTTTGTCGTATTTGCTGCTTGGCTGCACCATATATGATCATTCCTCTGGAGATCAGGCAGATCCTTTGCAGACTTATTGTAATAGAAAGCTTGCCTATCTTGATTCTTCTTTAGTTCAGCTTTAATGTTTCCCACCAACTTTGGCTTTAACAGATGACTAGCAGTTGGTAAGAGCGTGTTTGTTGTGCCGAACTGCTGTCTAGGCCTTGGCTGGGTGTGTTTCTGTGATCCTGTATAGACAGACATACATCTGTACCTGCCTGTTTTGCTTTCCATTTGAGTCTTTTGGCTGTTTTACTGCTGACTCCATTACTCTGAACATGAGGCGCCCTCTCCAAAATATCTTTAAATTCCCATATTTTGCTCAATGTTTTGAACTCTTTTTTTCCAATGTCTCCAAGTCTGATAGATTGGATGAAGTGACCTTCAGGCTCTTTGATACATTAGGTGTTAGCTGCCATTACAAATGTTTCTGATCAGGTCCTTCACCACTAAACCAAAAAATTGCATTCTAGTACACTTATACAAGTAGTGAGAACCCTAGAGGCCAGACAACATGTAACATATTGCTACAGTCTCAGCCTCAGGGCCGTCTTAACAGCATTACGGCTCCCCAGACATAATTGCACAAATACTGCCCATTAGGCCATGTCTTTAACCATACCTTAACATGACACCACACAAGGCCATGTCTCTAATCACCCCCAAGCACCCCCATATAACCATGCCACCTATGTTGGGACACCCCTCTGACATCTGGTAGACAGCATGCAGCCTGCAAGACTAATTCATAATGCAAGGAGCTGATGGCTTCCTACTTTGCCATGGTTTTTAACTGTAATCAGTGCTGACCCAGGAATCCGGGCATGTGCCCTGAATTCCTGGGACATTCATTTACCGCCTAGGGCACCCCCCGGAAACTGCCAACTGTGCCCAACGGATACCATAACCCTGCTTTGGCTTCTTGTACATCTAAAATTGTTCTCCCCCACTTTTTCGTCCCTGATATTAGCTAATAGTGACATCTCCTACTACTTTATAGGCACTTTGTTCACATTCTTGGTGCTGGAACTGAGCATGCCTGACCAGAAAGCTGAAAATATTTAACAACTATATATTGTGGATTTTTTTACTTTGTACCACACAATTTCCAAAAAAGTCAAGTTTTTTACACCAGAATACCCCTTTAACATTCAAGAAACACCATTAGAATTCACAGGGGAGTAACTAGAATTCATGGGGCTAAATAGCAAGTTGGAGATGGGCCATCTCCAACAAGGCACAGGAAACTGAAACAGCTTTACAAGTAACATAAAAGGTATATGTATATACTCGTGTATAAGCCGACCCGAATATAAGCCGAGGCACCTACTTTTGCCACAAAAAACTGGGAAAACTTATTGACTCGAGTATAAGCCTAGGGTGGAAAATGTGACGGCTACTGGTAAATTTAAAAAAATAAAAATGGATACCAATAAATTACATAGGGAGGTATAGGCCTGTATATGTCCCCCATGGCAGGGAATAAGACAATTTAATATCCCCCCTAGGCTTTTTGGTAGTTATATTCCTCCAAGGCATTTAAAAAGCAGTTATATGTCCCCATAGGCAGTTATAGGCAGGTATAATGTCCCACATAGGCAGTTATAGGTAGGTATATGTCCCCTATATGCAGTTATAGGCAGGTATATGTCCCCCATAAAGGTTGAGGTATATGTCCCCCATATGCAGGTTATAGGCAGGTTTTATGCCCCCGATATAGACAGGTACATGTCCCCTATATGCAGGTTTTTAAGGCAGGTATATGTCCTCCACAGGCAGGTTATAGAGCAGGTATATGTCCCCTATATGGGAGGTTATAGGCAGGTATATGTCCCCATAGGCAGGTTATAGGCAGGTATATGTCCCCACAGGCAGGTTATAGGCAGGGATATGTCCCCACAGGCAGGTTATAGGCAGGTATAGGCAGGTTATAGGCAGATATATGTCCTTATAGGTAGGGTATAGGCAGGTAAATATCCTTATAGGTAGGTTATAGGCAGATATATGTCCTTATAGGTAGGTTATAGGCAGGTATATGTCCTTATAGGTAGGTTATAGGCAGGGTATAGGCAGATATATGTCCCCCATAGGCAGGTTATAAAAAAACCCCAAAAAAACAAATACAGTACAAACTTTTACTTCACTCCCTCGCTGTCCGGTCTCCTGGGCGCTCTGCTCCGTCTTGGGGCACAGGCAGGGTGACGTCATCAGGCCGCGCACGCAGTGATGACACCGCTGCTTGTGCCGGAAACTACGGACGGCCGCGAGTCTGCATGCGGCTGTTCGGAGTCCACTGCAGAGCAGAGAGCTCTCGCTCTCTGCTCCGCAGTGGTTTCTTTTCACCTGTATGCGCTCCCAGAGGAGTTGCATACAGGGGAAGAGATCGCCGACAGCGCCCGGACACTGTCGGCTTACTCGGGATTCTGCTGTATGTGCTCCCTGAGCAGTCGCATATAGCAGAAGTGTCCCTGCCGGCGCCCGGGCCATCGCAGCGCCCGAGCGCCGACAGTGACTCGAGTATAAGCCGAGGAGGGATTTTTCAGCACATTTTTTTGTGCTGAAAAACTCAGCTTATACTCGAGTATATATGGTAAATAATAGACCCATATATTGGAGAACCCACATTGTAGTGCTAGATAGCAGAAAGCCACCAACTTGCTATTCCATAACAGTGTTGTACTTCAGATTTGGGTCGATTTCAAATTTGACCTGTATCTAAGCATTTTAATTTGGGTCCACCTCAATCACATTTTAGTAAAAATCGCAAAAAGATTTACCCTTACCCTACAACTAAGTTGGGGTTAGTTTATGATGTTTAAGGGTTAACGTACCTTTTAGCATCACTCCAGGTGCAGTGTCACTTTTGGTGAGAAATCCAATATTACTTCTAGTTTCCATAACATAGGCTATGCCGCATCAAAAGTGATGCTTAGAGGGACATTAGACCAGGAGCGAGGCTGACAGGAAAGTTAAAGGGGTTTTCTCATCATGCAGTTTCATAGATCCACAGCCAGCTTTAGACACACATCCCATTCAGGTTTTGGGTGGGTCTATAGCAGTGATTGACACATCAGCTCTACTGTTCCTAGATATTCCTGTAAAAATGAAATGACTGAAAGAGATTTATAACGTGTAGTATGCAAGGCTACAGAGCTCTAAAGAGTGAAAGATTATCATTTAGTTAAGTAAACAAAGTCTGTTGCTTTAGATTTAAAAATTTCAGGGAGTGTCTCACCATGGACTGACTGACAACAGCTTGGAGCAATTGAAGATAAGTGAGAGCAGAGAGAGGTGGACAGAGATGGTCATTAACCAGAGAAACTTGTCTGCACTTAGAGGAGATAAAATCTTCTTTATCTCCTGCCCAAAGAAAAATCAACAAAGCAATGTATTTATTAATAGTCTTCATATATATTTCCCTACATGTTAAAAGTTAATCATTGTAGTGAGAAAACCTCTTTAACTGATAAACATCAAGAAAACCTTAAATTAGGGTTATAGCATGTTAGATTTTGATAGGCTTAAAAAAATGGGTTTGGGATTTACTGAACTTTTTCATTACAAATTTAGTCGGACCAGGGGACCTATACTATTCTGTATAAAAAGTTCAATGTTCCTGCACATGAGAGGGCCCCCTTTAGGCTCTGGCCCAAATTGCAGCTGCTATGGCTGCAATGCCTTTAGTTGTACCCAAATTTCTAATCCCAAAGGTTATGCAGTACTGCAGCCATGATTCTCTAGATGAATCCTCCACGGGGTTTGCTGTTGAATGACACTTTGTAAGATGAGCATTTGTTAGGTTCAGTTCCTTTTTTCATAACTACTTCACTGACTTCTACTTTTAAGCATTTGGGAAATTTAAATAATTACATATTTTTTAAAAACAGAGGGTTGGCTTAGTGGTTGCTACAAAAAAAACCACACAACCCCAAATTTTTTTTAATTTAATATAATTATATAAAATTATTTTATAATTATATTTTATATTATATTATATTTATAAAATATATTTATATATAATATATATATATAATATATATATTACAATATGTAAAAAACATAAAAAAATGTACAATTTAAAAAGTGTCTTTGGCACATTACAAAGTGACTTATCGCGCCAAAGTTTGGAGTGCACCTGTGCATACATTCTTTTTGGTTCAAAGTACATCAGAAAACTGGTGCATCCTCGTTCATACATGTCGCCCTAGGTTTTTATGATCAGTGTAAATTGTCACTGGATGCAATGTACCTTCCAGTAGGTACTACCACTCTTTCAAGGCCAACTTGATGGCTAGCAATTCTCAATCTCCGCAGGCGACAAATTTGTCCTTGGCATTTTTCTTAGAGAGAGCAGCTCCGGCACTAACAGATTAAATTTCAAGAAAGAAGGGTTTCTCTGGGTCAGGACAGCAGAGCATAGTCGCTGAGGTGAAGGCGGTCTTGAGTTGTGAGAAAGCTTCCTCAGGTTGTTGCCCTTCTTGGTTAGCGAGACTATGGGCGCTACCAGGCTGGAGAAGTGTGGGATAAATTGCCTGTAGTAGTTTGCGAAGCCAATGAACCACTGGATCACTCGGAGGCCTATGGGATGTGGCCAGTTTAGCATGACAGCCTGTTTATCGGAGTCCATTTGGAGTCCTTGGGCAGAGATGATGTTGCCAAAGAATGGTAAGCTTGAGCACTCAAAGATACACTTTTCAAGCTTCCTGTAAAGGTAATACTCACGCTGGACACAAGCTTCTGAAGCAAGCTGCTTGGCAGTAGAATGTGGAGAGGTACTTTATTTTTTCTACTTACAGGGTGCATATACTTACCTACAGTGTGTCTATACCTACCTACATGGAGCCTATATCTACCTACAAGGTTCTATCTATACCCATACCTCCTAAGTGTCCCTATTTTGGAGGGAGAGTTCCTATTTTTCACCCAGGTCCCTCTGCCCCTCTTAGCTCTATAAATGTCCTTCTTTTTCATTTGTGTCAATAAACTGACTATCTTGCTTTAAAAAGTATCTGCTTCCTCACTGTATATTAGATAGCAGCTTACTTCATATGTCATCATTGGATACAATGTGTTCTTGAAAATGTGTCTCTCTTTGGTTGTCTAAAAAGTCAGCATGTATGTGTTTGGGTGTTGTTAGAGGCATGTCTTGGTGTGATGTCACATGTTTGGAGGCGTGGCCTGATGTGTCCCTCTTTGCAATCGCCAAAAGTTGGGAGGATGGTATACCTACCTACAGGGGGACCTATATCTGCCTACAGGGGGATATACCTACCTAAATGGGCCTATACCTACATAAAGGGAGTCTATATCTACCTATAGGGAGCTTATATAGCTATATATATTTACTTATAGGGTACATGTGTCAAACTCAGGTTACCACATCATTCTATGCTTTACATCACATTTGTTATGTGTTTTAGACAGTTTCTACACACTATGCCTCACCCAACAAAGGGAAGTGGTCTCTGTAAAAGAGCGTGGATTCACAGAGAGTGCGACTTGATGTACAACACCACACACCAAATTTTGGTGCAATTAGTGGCATAAAGCAAGCCAACTTATAGAAGTTGTGAAGTTAGACTAGACGGTTTTATCAACTATGTAATAAATCTAGCGCATTTTAAGACTGTCTAGTCTACACTGTCTAAGTATTAGTATTTATCACTGATAAATCTGCCCCAATGACTTTTTCTTGAGAACTGTACACTTGCAGTTCTTCAACAGTCAGAAACTGAATAACTTCACAAGCTTACCCAAAACCAGGTGTGTGTGCTGTGCACTTCTGAAAAAATCTAATTTTATGGGCATAAGATCATTAGGACTGTCATGGCGGCCGCGGGCGCCGCTGCCCCTGCGGCCGTTCCCCTGCCTGCTGGGGGCCCGGCGCGGGCATCGCGGTCGCCCGCGACCGGCCCCGTCCCCACGCCGGCTCTTACCGGGCCCGCGCTCCGGTGCATGCCGCTCCTGTCCGTCACCGGCCGTCGTGCGAAATGCCCGCCCGCCCCTAGCGCCCCGCGCGCTGTGGTCTAGATTTAAAGGGCCAGTGTCCCGGTAATTGACTTATTGCCGGGCACTGGTCCTATATAAGGGTTACGCCCCCAGCACTCGCTGCCAGATCGTGGGTGTGCGTTAGTGAGCTTAGAGTCTCTCTAGTGTCCGTATTGATTACCAGTGCCCCCAGCCCCGCTTGCTACGTTTCTGCCCTTTTGCCTGTTTGCCGCCTGCCCTGACCGTCTGCCTGTTACTGACCACGACCTCTCGCCGCCTGCCCTGACCTTTCCCTGCCTGTCCCCGATACGCCTTTGGATTACGATTTTTTTTACCACGCAGTATTTCTGGCCGCCACCGCACGCAAGTCACGTCAGGGGTAACGACCTGGTAGCCTCACGCCGCAGCAAGTCCATCCCGCTTTGCGGCGGGCTTGGTGAAAACCGGGGGCTACTTAGATTCCGTTCCCTGGCGTGGCTTAACTATCATCGCTTGCGGTGGTCCAGCAAATCCACCGTACCCTCACAAGGACAGGTAGTAACTGCTAGAGAAAGTGGCAAAGGGTGTGGTGGAAGAGGTGAGTATAAACTTTATTGTGGCCCTGTGAATCGTACTGTTATGCAAGTTCTATATATGTATTTATTTAAGCTAGTGTAGCTGAAGACTTTAACAGCCCTTTGGGGCAGCAGCTCAGCCTGTCTTGACAGTCATAGTGTAAGGGCTATGCTCACACGGCTTATTTGCTGGGCTTAATTACGCCCCGCATTTACACCGTGTGGACGGGGGCGGGGCGGGTGCGGGGGGCCGGCACTTCGCCGGCCCATAGACTTTCATTACCAGCGGCGTGTTAACTATCATCGCTTGTGGTGGTCCAGCGAATCCACCGTACCCTCACAGTACGATCTGGCCATGGATTCCGCCAGGGTACCTCTGCCTGAACTCCGGGACGTTGCGACGGCCGTCGCCCAGCAGAGTCAGCGTTATCGACCAGCTCGCGGCCATGATGCAGAACCTTGTGGCCCGCCAACCTACGCCCGCAGCTGCTGCCGTTTTCTCACACTGCACCTGTTGCTCCGCAGCCTCGGCTCTTCCTGCCCCCACTCTGGGACCTTCTCTGCATCTGCCGCTCCCCTCTCGCTATGATGGAGACCCCAAGAAGTGCAGAGGCTTCATCAGTCAATGCTCCATCCACATCGAGATGCTGGGACATCAGTTTTGTCACGCCTCCACTATACGCTCAGGCTAATTTATTTTGCATCTTATGTTTTCTTATATTCGTACACCGTGCTTTTGTTTGTTACGATAGCTCCATCTAGTGGATGTTGTATACATTGCTAGTTAACATTAATGCTAGATATGAACCTATAAGCCTGCCATAGCTATACCATGTGATTTGCTGATGTCATAGTCTTCTTCATCTAATACAAATATCAGTGGCACACTACAAAACTAAGTAAAACATCAAGGTATATAGGAATTTTTTGAAAATGCATTACTGCGAAGGAAAATATGAAAAACCTGGTTCTTAGTTTACAGTTTTTGATCAAGAATTGTTTAAGCTCACCCCCAAAAAAGCGTAAAGGGGATCCCGCACAGGTGAGCCCCAACACTAAAGCACCCACTAGGAGTCCTTTCAGATACAACCTCTCGGGAGTGATAGGAACTTGCTTTTGAATTACTGCCGGGTTTAAAAGAGGTAAGGGGGTGCAGCAACCCAAATGAGTTCCATTCCTAAATAATACACAAGGGTTGATGAAGAGGCTTTGTATAGTCCTTTCATCACAGCCATTTTTCTCTCTAAGACCATGTAGTAAGACATGTCCTTTGTTCTCCCCCCATCAGATCTACAGTTTGGCACCCGGGGGGTAAGATTAATACCTTCTGGGGCTGTAGATTATACAGAATTGATTCTTTGTTATTAGCTTTGTTTACAGTTTGTTGTCTCCCTTTCCCCCCTTTTGCAGACACCAATCCTTTCTGTGTGTTGCGCCCCTCTTTAGTTTGTTTTCATTCCTTTAAATGTATTTTTTCATCGTTTGTACAAATTATCGTGTTTTTATACCTGCTCATATAGAAAGTCATGTTTTGTTGTCCAAAAATTTTTTTTTTTTTTTAAAATATTCAAAAAAAGTTAAAAAGGTTTATTCCCCAAAAGTCAATAGTTGGGGGAAAAGAGTTTAGCTCCCCTGTCACTTATGCTATACACTAGGGAGACATAAGTAAATGGCAGCTTTCTATAGGCGGGATCACAGAGAACCCCTCCCTGTGCCAGGCTTTCTACGGAAAGATCACAGGGAATCTCAACTGTATGCAACGCTACGAGCAACAAGGCCCGGTGGGCGAGGTTCTAATAGGTCTTTTGCAAAACCCGTCTGCACATACTACGGTTTAGCAAGATTCCCATGGCCAATTGGCAACCACGAGCAAGAAAACCCCCAAAGCGCCCCATTTCAGAAGGGAAAAAACACAACAGTGACAAGCCCTTATGCCTCAATAAGCTCTAAAAGCTCAAGGAGGTCGGTCAGAGCTCAAACGGTCGCCATGGCGCGGGCTAAGAGGGGGCCCAAAGGTAAGGCAAATTTGCTGAGCAAGAGATGCAGTTAAAAGCTAAAAAGGGTTCCAGTCAAAAGGCCACATTTTAGAAGCAGAGTCAGAAAGGAACTGAAGCAGCAATGGAGAAAATGCAATCGAAAAAGAAGCTGCTGCTTTTAAATGCCAAAGCAGAGGTTTAGAAGAAGCAGTCAGTCTCAAGAGCGAAAGACTCAGCAACATTCTTGAATATAAAATACAGAGATCGTGACAACTCTCTCCGTACTTCAGACTATGTATTGCAACATGCCAAGTCAGAAGCCAGCCTATATTCCCAAATCCAGGAGCAGAGTCCACCCTGCTTATGGTTCCATGAAAATCCTGTTACACAGAATGCTACCTCAGGTAACCACGCACCCACATAAAAAAAGAGCAATCCTCAAGGCTGTCAACCTTCAGTACAACCTGCACCCAAACCGATGAACGCCCACAACTCTGCCATTTTCCCTTTAAGGGAGAACAAGAGGATGGTGACTATATACAGCAAACCCTTTCAAGAATTGCTATATCCAACCAGATCTTCCACTCACTAACCTCCCTCCAGATACATCAAATTGTTAATCAAGGATGTCTGATTTTCTCAGATTCTTCGCAAGACGTGAGCTAGTAACAAAAGGGCTCACAAAGTTGAAGGGCCGACCTGAAGGCTAAAAGAGATGGCGATCTTCATTCAAAAACACCACCAAAGGGCCTAGCTCTGCCGCAAGCGAAGAAGTTGATCTCCTAGTCAAGTGGCTAGGGCCAGAGTCAGTAGAACATGCCAAAAACGAATTAGAGACATTAACATTATTTTCCCAAGTAGAGGCTTAAAAATGGATATGGGAAGACTTGACGATGTTATGGCTCACCAGAAGTGATAGAAACGCCTCTTCAAAAGAATTGAAGACTTTCCTAAGATCTCCAACAAAGAGTTTCCAAAGCTAAGGAATTAAGTGACCTGATGTTGGAAATTCAAGTTGCCAAGGCTGATGGAGACTTGCAAGGACTTTCCATTTCTGACCATGCATGAGGTTGTGAAACCCATAGTACAGAAATTACTACGGCTTGCAAGAGAAGGCAATGGACTCCTCACAAGGTGCGAAGACGGCGATGAACCCATTGCTCTGCGGACACATTACCAGTGCCCTTCTATATTCATGCTTGATTTTCCTGTTGATATCTACACATTCTCTGTCTCATTCGGGAGTTTTGTGAGCTTACTATGCCCTTGCCTAGGCTTTATTTGCTAGCCTTTTTACTAAGGTCTCCAAGCTCTCTTATCATCCCTGAGGCGATCATAATTGGAGGATCGAAACATGTTGGGGATGGGACCGATAGGTTGTCGTTTAGGTAATGTGTTATACAGGGGTCAGGCTTCCTGTCAGGATCGCCCTTATACAGGGCGCGTTATTCCTGTTGTGTGTGTCAGGCTAGGGACTTGCAGTCCTTTCTAGGGTGGTGATAGGGCTGCATTAACCCATTGGTCCCTTGGCCTTGGTTGAATGAGCAAACATATTTTGTTTTTGCTTTTGCATAAGATAGCGTCAAACAGCAAAGTTGTCATGAAGGCCTTCCCCACTCAAGATCATGCCATAATTTTGAAAGATTTGGACTTGGCGGACTGACTCAATACCTATGCAGCACAGCCTAGGGCTCAACTGGAAGATCAAGATGACACTCTTACTTTTCAGGTCGACCAAGAGCAAAGGCTTTCACCAAGACGTGGTGTCTTATTACTGTGAACGTCTTGTATGATCACTTGGCTTTGCACGCACCATTCAAGGTAAGACTCTCCTCAGGGAATTAACTACAGACACATGTGATTGGGACTCTCCAATTCCTACAGAGAAAGGAGGCGTTATGGATAGATGGAGAGACTCTTTAAAGATGTTGTCTGACACTACATGTAGCGTAGGACCATAGCTTCTTCCACTCCTGGACGAAGTCCAGTCTAGGAAACTGTGTATATTCTGCGATGCTTCAGTAAAAAGCAATCGCTGCAGTGGCTTATCCTCAAAATATAGACCTGAATTGCCGGTCCAGGTTAGCTTTGTAATGGAAATAAAGCAAGCTGGCACCACTACCAGAGCTACAATACCTAGACTAGAGCTTTTGTGCTGCTGTTCTAGCAGTAGAGATGCTGAGGACTGATTATATCAGAAATAGTTGTGGAAACTTGACATTAACAGTGTTCCATACAGACAGCAAAGTAGTGCTCGGCTACATATACAATGAGGCACCAGAGATTTTATGTCTACATAAGACAAAAGGGTCCACAAGAATCAGAAGGCTCCACAAAAATACTCAAGTGGTGCTAGGTGGCCGATGAACTACAAACCAGCAGGCCACGCCATTAGAGCTGTATCCAGCATCTCAGCCTTCTTTAAAGATCACTACTGGTCACTGGGATCTACATTTCTGTACAAACCCGATACCTGACAATTTAAGAGAAAGGACCCATATGAATATTTAGAGCCCGAATCTGATGCTGAGATCCGGCCGCAGGTCTATATACTTGCCACAACTGTTTCCAACACAACAGCTTGCTTCGGAACCATTTCACAAGTTTTCACTTGGAAGTCTTTAAACCGAGCTATAGATAGCTTGATTCACATAGCTAAAGGTTTCAAATAACCAGGGCCAACGCATCAGAACATTGTAAAGGTTGGCACCACTACTGTCACTAAAGCCTATACGGTGGATGAGCTTTAAGCAAGATTGAGATATTATTCTCCATTGTGGTTCAAAAGAGGCCTATGCACAAGAACTTAGATGTCTCCAAAAGAAAAGAGTATTGCCAAAAGGAAAAGACAGTTCTTAAAGAGACTCGACCATTTTTATGATGCGAAATGGGACTGTTGAGTGTTGGGGCTTCGTATTCTCATTCGAACTCAGTACAAATGAATGCAATCCGATAATACTCCCACAATACCCATTATCGCATCTTTGCTTGTACAAGCACTGTCATGAACAGACTAGCACCAAGGAGTTTTCTCACTGAGGAGCTTGCGTTCTGTAGGATTTCTGGGTAGTGGGAGCAAAAAGGCTTTTGTAAGTCGTTTGATTTTTGAATGTATCACTTGCCGCAAAGCTCCGTGGTATGTTCAGTCACAAAAAATGGCGCATCTTCCGGCAGAACGACTTAGCATGGAACATCCTTTACAAATGTTGGTCTTGATGTGTTTGGCCCTTGGGTCTGTCACACGCGGGCACACTAAGAGGAGGCCACTGCTCAACAGTTAAACGCTGGGCAGACATATTTTACTTGCATGAGTGTTAGGGCTCAGGTGCATATAGAAGTTATTGAGTCTATGGGGACACATCCTCAGCTTATTACAATGCTCTCAGCGATTTTATTTCTATTAGAGGCCCAGTCAAATGCAATCCGCTGCTGACACCGAGGTACTAATTTTGTGGGAGCCTTGCAAAGAGCTGAAAATCTCTTCAAACATTTAAGAGTGCACACGTTAGAGAAATATCTTGCTGGATCAAGGTTGTACATGGATGTCTCACCCACCACATTCATTCTCGTATGGGAGGTTTTTTGGAGCGTATGATTGGAATGGCACCGCAGTAATCCTTGAGTCAATATTTCTACAACTGAGAACGTCAAAATATCACCCATGAGGACACTCACAACCTTCCATTGGCTGAAGTTTTGCAGTATCATCAAACGCTTAGACCTTTGACCTTAATACCCACTGTTTCAGAGGATCTCTTTATTGTCTCCTTCTACTCTTCTCACCCAAAAAGTAATCCAGCTACAGCTCCTTTTGGTGAGTTTACTGTCAAAGACTTATACAAGAGCCATTGGAGAAGAGTACAAATCCGGGCGGATACCTTCTGGACAAATGGAAAAGGGCAATACCTCTCTACTTTACAGACAAGGAAACAATGTCAGACCAGTAAACCAAATTTGAAGCCAGGAGATGTTGTTCTTGTAAAGGGGACTCTCAATCGATAGAGAAATAAATGGCCTCTAAGACTGATAAAACCAAAGTGTTTCCTAGCGGGAAGATGCCAAAGTCAGGAAAGTGGAGGTCAGAGTTTGTAGGGAAAAATTAACTAAACTTTTCCTTTAGGGCCTGTTACTGAACTGATCGTGTTGTTTTCTTTTGATGTGTTTTAATGTGGCACCTCGGGTACCAGACGGGGAGTGTCAGCCTCCACTATACCTCAGGCTTTTATATTATAAAATTTCTATCTTTTTTTGTTTTTTTGTAATTCTTTTACCTAGTTTTGTTTGTCACGATTTTTTTGCTCATGCTTCTAGTGGATGTTGTACACATTGTAGTTAAATTTAATGTAGATTGAACCTATTAAACCTGCCCTAGCTATTTCCATGTGATTTGCTGATGTCATGGGCCCCTTCATCAGCAGCCATTTCCTCTTCTAAGAAACATGTAGTGAAGACATGTCCATGTTTTCCCATCTAGATCTACAGCTTGCATCGCCGGTAAGATTAAAAATACCCTTTTTGGGGCTGTTTGATTTTTACAGATTGTATTACTATGTTAATAGCTGTTGTTTACAGTTAGTTGTTATGCCCATTGCCCTCCAGAAGCATCCTCCATTTCTGTGTGTCTGCGCCCCCTTTTATAATGTATTTCATTCACATGTTGTATGTTTGCATCGTTGTACATATTATGTGTTATGTATATGTACATCATGTTAAGTCTATGTTTTGTATGTTCCCCAGTTTAACACTATCCCCTGCAATAAAAGTTGAAACCAGATATCTCTCCAAGTCAATGAGTTGCTGGGAAGAGTTTAGCTGCCTGTCAACTTATGCTCCATACACATAGGGAGGACAGTTCACTGCATGTAAATTAAATTCGAAGAGATAGAGATGTAGCCAATAGGAGTTACAATATTACACAAATCCTTTCCGGCTGTCCTGGATTAATATCACTACTGTAGTGCAGCATTCAGCTACTTACTAGTAATGGTTTCCTTTAATCTCATCTATGTCCAGACCTCAAGGTTGTTGCTATAAACCAGGGGTTCCCAAACTGCAGTCCTCACACCCCACCACCAGGGCATGTTGTCTGGCTTTCCTTTGCAGTGCACAAGTGATTTAATTATGCTGCACAGGTGAATTAATTTTTATCGGTGCATTATTTTTGATATCGTGATAAAATGACCTGTTGGTGGGGCGTGAGGAATGGAGTTTGGGAACCCCTGCTATAAACCTAATAAGGACCGTATCTATAATTATTTAGTGTTATACTCCAAAAATTATTTGCTGCTGTTTAGTCCAAAATTAGAAAAAGTTATATTTAAAATATGTCCACCTTTTTTATGTAGAAGAACACAGCCATAATACTGTAATAACAAAAGCTCAAAAATAACACTTGCCTTAAATTTCTTCAGTAGTTCAGATATTTCCGCCTCCAGAAACAAAAAAATGTTAGGTTTTAGATCTTCTATGTTGCCTAAGATAATTCTGGATATTTTCGACTGGAAATAAAGATGAAGATAAAATGAATAAAAATAATAATTGTTATTGCATAGTCATCAATTTCCTTATATCTAACACATTACAATGTGGGATGTGCTCAAAATTTAGAAAGCTTTCACAAGATTTTTACCACAAATCCCTGATGTTCAAACTTTGAACATGCGCCACAATTATTATGCAATAATAAATTTGGTGCTTTTTATACTGTTTAAATGTACACTGTCTAATAATTAGATTAACTTGTGAACTGTAAGAGACCATACAAATTATGATCAATATAATACACAGTCCCTAAATACAGTCATTTCTTAATGTGTTTAGAAAATATATGGGAGTTACCTTATACGTTGGGTGATTTCCACAAAAGTGTGGGTTGAACACACCAAGTGAAATCAGTTTGTTTTCATTCACATCCCAAGCTTGCTGTGCCTTTTTTGCCATTTCCTCAAGAGCAGGTGTTATCTGTTAAGGTTAACAAGAGAACATATTTTAGTATATATGAAAGACATGTTCATTATAAAAAATAATAATTATTATTATTATTTATTTTTGAGCGCCCTTGGTTCCAGAGCGCTGTACATTCAGGTTTCATACATACATAGGTCAAACAAGTTTCAAAGGTGACAAATTAGTAACTAAAATGGTACAGAAGGAGAGAGGTCCCCTGCCCGTGAGGGCTTAACCTTTAAAAGGAAGGTGAGAAGAGACAGAAGGTGAGGGGCAGACATGTTTGTGGGCCGGTGTACTGGTGGTGGGGTTTTTTTGTTGTGTATGGGAATCCTGAAGAGATGGGTTTTCAGGTTGCTTTTGAGGCTGGTGAGAGTGGGGGGGAGTCTGAGGTGTTGGGGTAGTGAGTTCCAGAGTATGGGGGAAGCAGGGAGAAGTCTTTGGAGACGGTTATGTGAGGAGTTTGACACGGGGAGAGCAGAGGAGAAGGTCCTGTGAAGAGCGGAGATTGCATGAGGGGAGATATCTGGAGATTAAAGCAGGTATGTATGGAGGGGAGAGGTCGTGGAGAGCCTTGTAGGTCAAGGTTACTAACTTGAACTGGATTCGGTGGGCAATGGGAAGCCAGTGAAGAGATTGGCAGAGGGGAGATGCAGAGGATTAGCGAGGAGAGAGGTGGATAAGACAGGCAGCAGAGTTAAGGATGGATTGGAGGGGAGCGAGGGTGCTAGCTGGGAGGCCACAGAGAATTATGTTGCAATAGTCTAGGGTGAGTTTACGAGGGCATGGACCAGCATTTTTGTGCTTTGAAGTTAAGGAAAGGGCGGATATGGGAGATTTTTTCATGGGACGCGGGAGGGAGAAATGAGGGGTTTGGATGGCGGTTTGAA